>CAUYUJ010014592.1:300032-317764 GCA_963575745.1 Prorocentrum cordatum
GTGAGCATTGGGATCCTCGTAGGTGTCCGCGTAGGAATCCGCATACGTGTCTGGTCCGCAGGCGTCGTCGTCGTCCTCGTCGTCGTCGTCGTCGTCGTCGTCGTCGTCCGTCGTCGTCGCTCGTGGTTCGTCGCTCGTCGCTCATCGTCGTCGTGCGCGCGGACGCGGCTGGAGCCTGTTTTTTAATCCGGGCCGATGACGGCAATCATCTGGGGGGGAGGGGGTCGATGACGTCACGTTTCGCGCCGGCGGCGTCTGGGAATGCTTAGGAATGACGGAGGACGGGTAGCACGAACATGTAGGTGGCGATGTGCACTACAGCGCCTGTGTACATCACAGTGCCCGCATGCACCGCAGCGCCTGTGTACACCACACCGCCGATGTACACCACAGCAGCCGCGTGCAACACAGCGTCAGGTTGTGCCACCGTGCGTGCGGGCACAGCAGCTCCTGCGTACACCACAGCGCCTCCGTACCCCACATCAGCCGTGCGCAACACAGCACCAGTGTACACCACAATGCCTGCGTGCACTGCAGTGCCTGTGTACGCCACGGCGCCTGTGTGCACCACATCAGCCGTGTGCAACACAGCACCATTTTTGTATATAGAATGTCAAAAGGGATCCTTGTGACAAAATGGAACGCGTGTGGATTCCAGAGAGAATAATGGAAAACAAATCCTCATGGACAGAGGAGCGCCGCTGGAATCTACGAGTCCCCCCGAGTCCGCCCGCATCACCGTAACTCCCACTTGCGTGCAGGAGGCTCCAGCTAAACAAGCCGTCCGAGAACCAAGTGGACCGATTCAATCGACCATTTTGCTGTGCATGCTGAGATGCGCACGTGCGTTGTAACGCCAAGCCGCACGACAGGGGGTAAGAAGGAGGAAAAGGATGAGGAGGAGGAGGAGGAAGAGGAGGAGGAGGAGGGAGGCGGGAAAAACGTCGCATTCGATTCTCAGAACTTTCCTGGCGTGGCGTTTCGTTGCCCGCAACAGATCCTGACGTACATGCTCCTTCTACCTGTCCTGTGCACGCAGGCGCTGTGGTGTACAGTACCGCTGCGTTGCACGCGGATGCTGTTGTGTAGACAGGCGCTGTGGCGTGCACAGGCGCTGCGGCGCACGCAAGCATTGTGGTATACACAGGCGTTATGTTGCACATGGCTGCTGCGGTGTATGTGCACCGGCGCTGTAGTGCTCCCAATTATTGTGGTATACACGGGCGGTGCGTTGCACACGGTTGTTGCGGTGTACGCAGGCGCTGTGGTGCACACGCGCGGTGTGGTGCACGCGAGCGTTGTGGTGTACACAGGCGCAATGGGCAGATCGCCACTTACATGCTGCTCGCGTCGTCGTCGTCGTCGTCGTCGCTCGTCGCGCGCGGGCGCGGCTGTGGTGCGAGAACCACTCGGCGGGGGGGGGGCGTCACGTCATACCCCCCCCCGCCCTCCCCTTCCCCCCCCCATGACGCCCGTCATCGCCGAACGTAAAGAAATGCACTCTAACCGTCCAGGACGAAGAGATGTCCGCCGGATGTGGTCGAGGGGGGAGGCGGAGGAGGAGGAGGAGGAGGAGGAGGAGGAGGAGGAGAAGGAGGAAGAGCAGGACGAGGAGGAGGACGAGGAGGGAGGAGGAGGAGGAAGGAGGAGGAGGAGGAGGAGGAGGAAGAGGAGAAGGAGGAGGACGACGACATTCGTTGGGGCGTCATGCCGGCGCGCTTCTCTGGCTCGCCTGTTCAGCCCCGAGCCGCCCCCGCTGCCGCTGCTGGCCGCGCCGGCGCACCCAGCATGGAATCGTTCCGCGCCTGAGTGCCCTCTGCCTCCTCCCGTCCTTCCCGGCCGCCCTGCCTGTCCAGTTCCCCCCCCTTGCACGCCGGTCCATTCGCGTATATCGGTCGCCCCGAGCGCCGCCCGCCAGAGCAGCACACTTCTGCCTCGCCGCCGAGGTCAGAACTGCTTATAGCCCTGAGCTGCGGCGTGAGGCGCCCGAGCCACAGGCCAGAGCCCGCGGGGAGCATCGTTCCTGAACGTCTTCTGGGGAGAGGTCGGGCTCTCGCCCTCCGGAGGGCCAGCTCCGGCTCCACAGGGGCCCGCAGGACCGCCGACCCCTGCGCGATCCCGCCACTTTTGCAGCGCGTGCGCCCGTGGGAGCTGAGCTGCCGACCGCTGCAGCCGCAGAGGTGTCGAGAAGCGTTTCCGGTCGGCCGCGTCATGCTGAAACCCCAGTGGTCTGAGTCGCGCTGTTCACGCGCTCGAGCGAGGGCCATCGAGGGGACTGCGCCTGGATGTCCGACGGGGCTGCGCTGGACAGGAAGCAGCGCAGAGGAGGAACGAGTGCCAATCACGCACACACGCACACTGCGGAGCGCTAGTACAGCACGCGCATCAAACAAACATCGGCCTGCCAGAAGGTGCCCGCGGAAGTTTCTGATCCCGTGGTCGTCCACACTGGCCCACACAAAGTCTGAGACACCGTATGTCCTTCAAAGGTCGATGAAGAGTGTGCCCCAAATTCTTGATATCGAGATGTGTTATCGAACGTGTCTACTGTAGGGTTCAGAGGTTACGGGATTTCGGGGAGATCGGGCAGTGGCTTGCGAGATTCGAGCGAAGCCTACAACCGTCGACAAATTTGAACCCAAAAGTTGTCTACGCGCCCCTGCAATGTCGCCACTTTCGTCATGGATGTCACCCCCGTCAATATCGAAGCAGCGCGAAACGCGTCTCGGGCTTGTGCGACTCAGAAGTTCCATGATGACAAGCACTGGAGATGGAGCGCCGACGAGTGCTTCGCACGCAATGCCGCCATGCCCAGATCATCAAACCCACGAGCACATGGCGTCGCGCACTCTTGAGGTTCCTTCCGTCGAGCGAGAAACCCATCACCTCCGCGAGGACGACGACAAGCCCTCTGGCGCAGTGGCCGAGATGGTGCAGGCTGGCTGGATCTTCGAGCCGCGAGGCTCGCCGCCCGTGATCATCAAGAAGGCGCAGGCCCTCCTCCTCCTCCTCCTCCTCCTCCTCCTCCTCCTCCTAATCATCATCATTTTCCTCCTCCTCCTCCTCCTCCTCCTCCTCCTGCTCCTGCTCCTCCTCCTCCTCCTCCTAATCATCATCATTTTCCTCCTCCTCCTCCTCCTCCTCCTGCTCCTCCTCCTCCTCCTCTTCCTCCTGCTCCCTCCCTCCCTCCCTACCTCCCCCCCCCCTCCTCTCGATGCCCCTACGCATTCTGTGCCTCGCGTCCCTGGGCGGTCCGGTACCCTCGGGCCCCCTCGCGCCGCGCAGCGGAGACCCACAGGCCGAGGAGCACCCTGCTTGCCTCCAGGGCGTCGTGGAAAGCGCGGCGTGCCCACGCCAGCAGAACGAAGGATTGCAAAAAAACCCTTGAACGAAGGATTGCAAAAAAAAGGATTGCAAAACAACGAAGGATTGCAAAAAAAAGGATTGCAAAAAAAAACCTTGAACGAAGGATTGCAAAAAACCCGAAGGATTGCAAAAAAAAAACCTGGATTGCAATCCTTCGTTCAAGCGGAGACCCATAGGCCGAGAAGCACCCTGCTTGCCTCCAGGGCGTCGTGGAAAGCGTGGCGTGCCCACACCAGCAGTCGGGTGGGCGCCCTCGGGTCTCAGGGTTGGGTTTCTCGTGGTAAAACGACGCGAAGATCGAGACAAAATCGGATCGGGATAACTCGAAATCTCTGAGAATCGGCGGGTTTGGAGGATGTATTGGACGCCGCGGCCGCTCCAGAGCGATTTATCCCGATCCTAGCCCTGTTTTATGTGGAAGGTTTCTTGCGGTCGAGCCCCTACTGTCACAAAAACACATCGTGACGGGAGTTGTCATGTTCGTCGTGGTCGTTGGCCGCCGGGAGCCTTTCTGCTGGGCCTCGGGGTCGTCAACGAAAACTGCTCAGGAGTACGAGCCCGTCCCCAGGGAACGGGTCCTTCCTTAGCAGATCATGGGAGCCTGGCATCCCCTCCGAATGCCATCTGGAGCGCCGATCAGCGCCGATCAGCGTCCGGGCGTCGATGAGACAGCGTCGATTCAGCGCCGATTGGCGCCGACGAGCGTCGAGTCGCGCCGGTTCGCAAGAGCCGGGAGGCTCAGGAGCAACGATAGGGGGGGATAGGCATAGGGGGGATGCATCGATCCCCAATCGCCCATGGATCGCCGATAGGTGCCAGGTAGCCCCAACCTGCCCAGGAAGATGCGGATTCGCTACCGGAGGCCTATCGTCGATCTATCGGCGATGTATCGCCGATTCCAGGTCGATGCATCCCCCCCCCCTATGCCAGTCCCCCCCTTATCGTTGCCCCTCGTACGGGAGGCTCCCACGAGTTGCCACCGAAGGGTCCAGGCTTCCCCTTGGCCCACGCACCGCCTTCGAGGATAGTGCCTGCGTGCGGCCATCTTGCCTCTTGCGGGGGAGGCCCAGGCAAAGAAGCACCCCGCTGGCCTCCAGGGTGCCCCCCAGACGTGATCGCGTCGGAAAAGAATCGGGACGAAGGTTTCTCGCCATTTCCAGCCCCTGGGAGCCCTCGCCGGGCCCCAGGACCGCCAAAAACCGACTCAGGATGACAAACCGGCCTTGGGGAAAGGGTTGGGAATTCCGGGGACGCCGCCCTGACAAAAATCAAGACGTCGCATGCCTGGGCCTGTTTTTTTTCCTGGGTTTTGGTGGCCTCGCCATGGCAAGCGTGGCGCTCGCACGGCCAAAAAGGAAACGATGGACGTCCATGGGGTCTCAGAGGGTTTTCTTTTTTGTGGAAGGTCTCTTTGTGGGCTGGCCTCCACTGGTGCGCCCTGGGGGGAGGGCTTGCCGCGGGCACGGGGGGGGCGGGCCTGCCGTGGGGCTTCTGCCGCGGCGCCCGGCCTCCTGCATGGGGCTCGGGATGCAGGGCCTGCCGTGGGCTTCGCCGGGGTGCGGGCGTCGTCCACGCGGGCGCGTCGAGACAGCGAAGAGAGGCGCGGCGGCGCGTCATGGAAAGCCGCGGTGTCGAGTCGGGCCCGACGGAGGGGCAGGATGGGGACCCCTGATGGTCCGCTACCGAAAATTTCCGGTAGCGCTCCGCAGAGATCGGTCGCTACCGAAATTCCGAAAGGTAGCGCCCAATACCGGTATCAGACCGTTCTGAAATCCGCTATTTCAACGCCCTCAAACGAAGATCCGGTCGCTACCGAAATTCGGGGTGCGTCGAAATCGCTACCGAAAATTTCCGGTACCAGACCATCTGGGACAGGGGGGTCACGAAACCTGCTGCATGCAGCTGGTCTCCGCCCCGGCTCCGGGCCCATGCCTCGATGCATGGTCGCCTGCCTCCCGGCGCCAGGAGTCGCCAGGAAAACCAGTTGCTTGAGCCGATTCTCTACCCTGCCCTTTGATACCTCACCCTTTCGTCCCCCCCCGAAGCAGGCCCCATGGGCGCGCCCGAGAGAATTGCAGCCGTGGGTAGGAACAGTCTCGACTCTGCGTTCCCTCTGGGCGGGAATTCTCCGAGTCCTGGCTAGCATTGGACGGGGCTCGTTCCAGAGCGCTCCGGAACGCTCTCAGAGCTTTCTGGGACGCTTTGAGAAGGCCGCGGCGCCCGAAACATCTTCCAGAGCCGCCGGATTGCACACATTCCCAATGTATCCCCCCCCTAGTTGCCCTGATGCGCCCGTCTTGAAGCGCAACACGCACAGTGTTCAAACCGTCCGTGTCAGTACGTTGCGTGTTGTCTCAGCGTAGTGGCCCACGCTTTGGCGAACGTATCGCGCAGGACCTGCGTGTTCAGTCTACGTCTTGAGCTCCGTTTCACTACGCTACAGTGGGGGCGCGCATCAAGAAACCGTGTGCTTGTCGACAGGGTATCCTGGGTTTCTTCGCTCCGCCCGCTGCGCGGTGACTTCCCGCAGCCGTTGAAGACGCTGCTGCGTCCAGGGCGCTCCCGGATTCCCCTCGGGCGCACCTCGCGCGCGGGCTTCCAGGGTTGGGGTTCTTGCGAGGGGTTCTTGCGGCCGCGCCCTCACTGTACGTGCCGCGTGTTGCGTACCAGGGCAGCTGAGATCCCCCCCGTGTCGAGGGCGTGGGGCCACCGGCCCGACGGCGTGTCTGCTCGCGGGCGGGCCGCGGCGCCCGACGCGCCCGCGCGGTCGACGGGCAGGGCCGCCGTGCCCTGGGGCGGGTCGACGAGCAGCCGAGCGGGATCCAGGTTCAGCCATGCACGGGCACCCAGCGAGCGAGCATCTTCTGACTCATTGTGTTGCCGATCAGCGTGGGCCCCCGCACCCCCCCCCCCCTCTCCCCCGCCGAGCGGAGCAGATCTCGGCAGTTTTGGGGGCGCCTGTTTCGAGCAGGTGGAGTCTCTCCCCCGGAGGACGCACTGTTGCAAAGAGTCGCATCGAGCAGATGTCCGGAGCCAGACCCTCCCCCTTCCCCCCCTTCCGCCCAATGTCGAAACGCCGAATAAGAGAACGCTCACATACAGAGGAGGCGGAGGAGGAGGAGGAGGAGGCGGAGGAGGAGGAAGTGGAGGTGGCGACCGCACTTCTTCGCCTCAGCGTCTGGGGTGGAGGTGTCTCCATGCCATGGGCGGGCGGCCTCGTCGTCGGCGCCGTCCAGTCCTGTGGGCCTCGGCAGGTTGGGAGGATGGGACTGGAAGAAATGAGGATATCATTACCCGTAGGCGGTCGAAGGTATCGCGCTCTACATCCGAATGCTCTTGCTCCTGCCCTTTATTCTCCCAATCCCTTCCTCCCAACACGATAGTTGTTCCCCTCACCCTTGCAGCCGACGGAGTGCTGGTGTGCACCGTGCCGCGTTGGTGTCTCTCGACGTGTCGTCGATCTTCGACCCTGGAATGGCACGGTGCCTAGTTTATCGGCCCTCCGGAGCGAAAGAATTGTGCGCCGTACCGAGCCGGAGCGGGGCCTGAAGGCAATCCAGACATGGTGGGGTGCATATAGCGCCGTCCTCGGGCTTGCAGCCGACGGATCCATACACGTATGCAAAATTCGTTGGACGTGGTCTTCACTTCACCTATGTGGGCAGGTGCTCGTTCATCACCACGGCAGCAGTGTAGGGAGCGTGCGCAGGCCCATCGCATGAGAGATGTACGTCTGGCGATGCTACCGCCTTGGATCTCTTCTTCGCATTCAGCAGCTCGTTCACTAGTTACTGGTTGGATTCCCGTGCTCGTTGCTGTGCCTCGCATGTCTTATCGACGGCGCCTGCCAGTTGGGGTTGGAACATGTCTTGTGCGCGTTCTCGGCGCACGTCGGTGTGGGGGTCGCGTGGTGTTGTTTTGTGTTGCGCGGCGAGGTGAAGCCAGAGAAGTCCGAGACGCCTCCCGCACCCTCGGCGTGAGAGTTCAGGGAGCGGCGCGGCTCTGCAGCGGCGTGTAGCGTGTAGGTGGTCGTTTTGCTTATTCGTTGTTTTGCCGATCGGCGCGGGCCCTCGCACCCCCCCCTTATGGAGCAGGTCTTGGCTGTTTTTGGCGCCCGTTTCGAGCAGGTGGAGCCCTCCCCCATAATGGACGTATTGCTGCAGAAAGTCGCACTAGGTAGAGGTCTGGAGCCAGTCCCCCTCCTCCCCCCCCCTTCCACCCAATGTCGAAACGCCGAATAAGCAAACGCTCATTAGTGTGTCTCACTTGCCCTGTCCGCTGCAGGTTTTCTCCGCCAGTCGTTGTGCGGCTATTCTGGCTCTCTGTTGTGTCGGTCTGCTCTATTTCTGTGCGTTCATCTCCTTCGCGGCAGCAGTCATCCTGATGATCCTCCTCATTCTCATCATCGTTGCTATCCATGCTCCATCGTTGTTATGTCTCCCATGTTGCAGGAGTTCGACCTCTGGCGAGATGTATTTGCATATCGCGTATACACGTGGACTTTTTCGTGATTTGAAGGAGTTCCAGAGTACATGTTCTGGCGCACGCCGATGCGATTTGATATTCAGCGTGCACTGTTCGAGGATGCGCGGCTTGCAGTAAGGATCTTGTTTGGAGAGAAGGTTATGTGATCATAGTGATGGGGGTCGGAACAATCTGATTATACCTTTGCGCGCGCCTGGCTGCAACGGAATCTCGACATGGAGGCGGGTGCGCTAGTCGGGCACGTAACCGGGCACGCTCATCGGGGACGCTAATATGGCGCGAACGGATGCGGAGCACATTTCACTCGTTCCCGCAATCCCCAGGATATACACAAGTATGCATATGTACACAAACGCATTTCCCAACCATTCAGCAACGTGTGCACTTAAGGTATCTCACTTCTGTTCTAGGGAACTGGGCCTGAATGTCGGTCTGGCGGCCATGTGGCCAGCGTCGCCGCCTCATCACCGCCCGTCGTTAGGCCGTCGTCTGGCCCTGAATATCGGTCTGGCGGCTACGTGGCAGCCGTCGCCGCCCGGTCGCCGCCTCGTCGCCGCCCATCCCGTCGCCGTTCAGATTGCACAGTATAGATTCTCCTAAGAGGAAATTAAGATCGACCCCCCCCCCCGGATTATCGGTTCACCTTGGACATGTGCGATTTATATATGATTTTGCCCGTCCGTTCATCCTAAATCTGATGTCATACCATCCCAGCCGAGCTGGTATCGAAGCCCCCCTCATCCCTGGAAAAAAAAGCTTTCGCGCACATTTCTTCATCTTCAAAGGCCTTGGTTCAAGAGTACCTTGCACCACATGGGACGAAGTGCACACGCGCGCGTCGTCGCGCGCGCATCCCGAAATCTTGCAAAAGCCCTTGGTGCCGTAAGGATTTCGACGTCGAGGGTTCCGAATCTATACGTATAGATATGCACAGATAAAACACAAACGGTGGTTTCGCGACAGGAATTTCCAAAATCATAAAACTTCGCTCGCGTTCTTGAGCATTCTTGGGTAATCCGTATGTGATCAATATTTTCTTCATGCGACCAAACGTGCCCATTGCACGCGCATGCCGTTCTCATTCGAACGCCCTCACGCGCGTGCTATCGCAACAATCTCTTGCGAAGCATGGGACGAAGCGCGCACGAGCGTGTCGTCGCGCGCGCATCCCGAAATCTCCCAGCAACTTAAAGTTTCGTAAGGAATTCGAAATCGATTGTCCCGATTACAAAATCACCAAATGGTTTCGCAACAAGAACTTTCAAAACACAAAGCTGCGATCGCGCATTTGCCAGTTCTTAAGACAACAACGGGTATTCAACAGTTTCGCGAAATGCTACCAACCGTGCCTCTTCGCGCGCGCGTGGCGACATCATTCGAACGCCCTTGCGCGCGTGCTGGGGGGGCACAGTCCCTGCCACATAAGACCATGCAGGCCACTTGCGCGCGCCGACCGCGAGCGCACGTCGAAATCCTTCAAAAACTCCATCACCGACGCGAGAACACTATTATTGTCATCGGCGTTATCAGCATCGGCGCTGTCATTGCCCTTGCCGTCGTCATTGTCACCATCGCCACCAGCATCGCTACTATCAGCATCGTGCCTGCAGTTGTCGACTTCGCCATGGTACGGCGCCCGCCCGAGCCACCGACTCGCACTGATGTGCCCGGTTGTCAGCGCGGCCTGCGAGACGCGTTGAGGAAGTTTCTTGCGGTCAGCGCCACCGCGGCCGCGTTGGTCGCGCCAGGCTAGTTGGCCGCTCTGTGCGCGAGCCTGCGCGCGCTAACGCGGCCACAGCGATGCAACAGCCAGCACGAAGCAGCCTTCGCAATCGCAATCGCATGGGTTTTGCAAACAAAATTGCGGGTGGGTGTGTGGGTGGGACGATTGCGCGAGCATGGGAGGTGGTCATGTGCGAGGAAGTCAAAGTACATTGCGCCACGTAGATTGCGCCACATATTTTGCACAACCTGTACTCTCCCTATTTAAAGAAAGTCTTGACGTGTTCGTTTCAATATATGTTCTCTCTGCCAGTTATTCGGTTGGCTGGCTGACTGGTTGGCCAGTTTGCTGGCTGGTTAAGCTGAATGGCTGGTCGGTTCGTTGGCTGGCTTGCTGGTTGGTTGAGCGGTTCGTGTACACACCGTCGTCTGTTCACGGCGGCGGTTGTCCACACACACACACACGTCCATGCCGCAGCGGAGGAGGGGACGGAAGCAGTTGTGGAAAAGGTCTGGTCGATTTGCATTCAGAAGTGATCCCAGGTTTCTTGTTGAGTCCATCTTGAATTTGTTTTCCCGATATGCGTCCAGCTGTGGCGACGAGGGGCTTTCAAGGAGGCCACGAAGGAGGATGAGAAGGAAGAGGCGGGAGGGAGGGAGGGAGGGAAGGGAATGAGGAAGAGAAGGAGGGGGGGAAGGAGGAGGAGGAGGAGGAGGAGAAGGACAGGAGAAGGACAGGAGGAAGGAGGGAGAGGGAGAGGCAGAGAAAGCGTTGGGGAAGGAGGACCGACGCGGATGAGGCGGGATGGGGAGCGCCCAGCCAACAGTCGCGAGTGCTCGGTTGCGCGTGTCGCTCCGCCGGTTCTGACCCACCACGCTTCGGCGAGACACGCTGTCCACGTCCCCCTCCCGAGCGTCAACGCCCCGAGCTGTTCCTCGGTCTCCCGCCCCGCGGAGCGGAGCGACACGCTATCCGCTTGCAAGGCCTAGCGTGTCGCCGGGGCCGCCGCCGCGACACGCTGTGCAGAGAATCCTAGACCCTGTCTCGGTCCGAGCTGTTCCGTTCCGTAGTCGATCGGGGGTCGATTGAGGAGACGCATCAAGAAAGACGGCCCTGGGGGAAAGGGGTGGGGCCATGGGTTTGCCGATCTTTGTCCTCTCGGGCCCCCCACCCCTGGCCCCTGGGGACCCTTCAGCATTTGCCCAGGGAGAAGAATATGGTTCGGAGAAGACTTGGGGTCCAGGACCCATGCAATTCAGGACCCCTCCCATAATGCCCAAAAAGAAGGCGGGAGGAAAAGGGTAGAGTTGGGTGAAGCTCCAGGGGGAGGAAAGTTGGGTGAGGCTGTACGGGCTACAACTACAAACTCAAGCACGAGTCTTGTCGATGCATAAGATGACGGGAGTGAGGAGCTCATTGTCTTCCATGTTAGCTGTTCGCTCCCAGCCTCTCACCTGCCGCGCAGTAGGCAGCTTGACCTCGTTTTGGCGTGTCCGGATGCAGCGTCCATCGTCGGACCGCCATCGTGGGCCTCGGAGAGGTAGGTTTGCAAGATGTAGGCCGACACTCCAAGCGAAGCGCGGATCTTGAAAACAAGCTTGTGTTGATGACTTGGCATACGTTGTCGTAGCAGGCGCGCTGTACAATACTTCCAGCAGGGAGGTCTGCACGCACCACGTGATATCCATTTGCGTCCACCGCTTCTGGGTTGAAGCGGGGTCAAGTCAGTGCCGGTTGCTTCATCTTGTTGTGTTACATTGCCCAGCCTTCATCGCGTTGATCAGGAGCCGAAAAGTGTCGTGTACCGTATGGTTGTCCACGAAGAAGTGGACTGGTCTTTCAGTGGCAGACAACGTGAGGAGGGCCAGGGTCTCAGCGCGCTGAGTGCCCTTCCAGGGTCCATCGACCCGGTCGGTTCGATCCGACATCGATTTCGGCCGGCCCGATCTTGCCGATTCCGACGATCCGATGCGTCCTCATGTCTGCATGGCATTGTTGTGCAGCTTGGTGCTGCCACCGATCCGGCTCCGGCTCCGTGCCGCTGCAGCCCGATCCGACGCGCGCGTTCCGACGCGGTCCGAGTTCCAGACTCGCTGCTGCTTGCCCTTGCCTTCGTGCGGTGGCGCAGATGTCGCGCGCGATGATCCCGTGATTTGAAAGAGCGTGTTCTACCGCTGCTGGCGGAAAACCGGGGGGGGGTCACTACCGGTTCGAACCCCTCCCCCCCCCCTCCGGAAAACCGGGGGGGGTCACTACCGGTTCGAACCTCTCCCCCCCCCCAGCTCATCATGAAAAGGGGGGGGTCACTACCGGTTCGAACCCCTCCCCCCCCCCCCTCGAAAACCGGGGGGGGTCACTACCGGTTCGAACCCCCCCCCCCCTTCGAAAACCGAGTGGGGGTGCGGACAGTGGTGGGGACGGTGTTGGTGGGGACAGTGGTGAGGGGATAGCGGGACAGTGGTGCAGACAGTGGGACAGTGGTGGGGACGGTAGTGGTGGGGACAGTGTGGGGACAATGGTGGGAACAGGGGGGGACAGTGGACAGTGGTGGTGACGGTGGTGGTGGGGACAGTGGTGTGGGGACAATGGGAATGAGGTGGAAACAGTGGGACAGTGGAGGGTACAATGGTGGTGGGGACAGTGGTGAAGGCGGTGGCGAGGACGGCGGTGGGACAATGGGACAGAGGTACAGTGGGGACAGTGGTGGGGACAGTGGGGACAGTGGTGGGAACAGTGGGACAGCTCAGTGGGACAGCGGAGGAGTCAGTGGGACAGTGGGGACAGTGGGGATAGTCGGGCAGTGGTTGGGGCCGTGGAGACAGTGGGGAGAGTGGAACCGTGGTGGGAACAGTTCTGGGGACAGCGGGGACAGTGCGACAGTGGTGGGGGCACTGGTGGGGACAGTAGGGGCGGTGGTGGAACCAGTGGGGACAGTGGTGGTGAGGACAGTGGTGCTGGGAACACCAGTGGGGGATGTGATGCGGACGGTGGTGGGGACCGGGAGTCGTTTGCTGGCGGTGAGTGGGGGGGGGGGGGCATCGAACCGGTAGTGACCCCCATCCGTTTTTCCCGCCCTGATCCGAGGGTAGGGGGGGGAGGGTTCGAACCGTAGGTGGGTTCGAACCGTAGTGACCCCCACCCCTCCCCCCCGGTTTCCGACCGAGGGGTGGGGGTTCAACCGTAAGAACCCATCCGGTTTTCCGGATACCGGAGGGTAGGGGGGGGGGGGGGGGGGGGGGGGGGGGGGAAAAAGGGGTTCGAGACCGTAAGTGACCCCCCTCCGTTTTCCGGATTCCGGAAGGGGGGGGGGGTGGAGGTTCGAAACTGGTAGTGACTCCCCCCGGCTTTCGAGCGGGAGGGGGAGGGGGGAGGGGTTAGGGAAGGGGGGGGTTTGCAGGGAGAAGGGGGGGGGGTGGGGGAGGGGTTCCAGCAGTGGGGGGGGTATTTTCGGGTAGGGGGGGGGGGCGGACCCCCGGGCTCCGGAGGAAAAGGTTGGCAACTTTCCGCAGTAGAGCGGCGGTGGATCACGCTCTCTCCGTGATTTCGGCGTCACCCCGACATGCTGATACCATGTGTGCGTCGTCCCCCCAAGGGGCGACGCGCGCACCGAGAAATCTTTATAGCACATGCGTCGTGGCGCGCGCTTTCAGGCCACGCCGCTCGGGAAACAGTCTATTACGAGATGGGTATACCATATGTTCGGGTCGGACGCGCGCCTCCGAGGAGGACATGTAGCAGGCCAGCCACAACTGGGGGAGCTGTGGTCCTACCACCCCCCTGGGACCCATCGCTTTCGGCAACCCCTCTCGAGAGATCGTCCATGCGATGGGTTCCCCCAGGGGGGTAAGGACCACAGCTCCCCCATCTGTGGCTGGTCGGTGTAGTATCAGTACGTCTCTGCGCGTCCCATGATTGGCTCGAGCCGCCCGGGGCTTTTACTCCCGGAGGAAGCCGCACCGGCGGCGGGGTGCGTGCGGCCCGAGCGCCGCCCCGTTCCCTGCACTCACATCCTCCTCCTCCTCCTCCTCCTCCTCCTCCTCCTCCTCCTCCTCCTCCCGCTTGCCCTCTTCTCGTCTCTTGCACGGTACCTTAACTCCTCCTCTTCCTCCTCCTCCTCCTCCTCCTCCTCCTCCTCCTCTTCCTCCTCCTCCTACTCCTCCTCCTCCTCCTCCTCCTCCTCCCCTCCTCCTCCCCCTCCCTACCCTAACCCTACCACCTACCCTTCCTCCTCCTCTCCTTCTCCTCCTCCTTTTCCTCCTGCTCCTCCTCCCCCTCCTCCTCCTCCTCCTTCTCCTCCTCCTCCTTCTCCTCCTCGCGCTCTGTCGATCGTCGCTTGTTTTTTTTGGGGGGGGGTGCGCCATGCACGGCCCGTTTGGAATGACGTCTTGACCTGTGCACATCTAGTTCAGGCTGCTTTCCGTCGAAGAAGAAGAAGAAGAAGAAGAACGCCATAAGCACAAACCTTTGGCGCTCCGCGCGGACTTCTTGGATCCGCGCTTGGGCGCCCCCCTGCGGCGCCTCCGGCGCCGCCCCTGGCGCGCTCCGCGCGCCAGGGAGGGGGACCCAGCGCAGATCCAAGAAATCCGCGCGGAGCGCCAAAAGCTTACGGTGGAGGCCCATGCCAAGAAACACCCGGCTCGCCTCCAGGGTGCCTTGGATTTCTCGGGTCTCGAGGGTTTTGCGATGGAGAGCGCGACGTTCCCACACCAAAAATCAATGCACGTCCTGTGGTCTCAGGGTTGGGTTTCTTGTGGAAGGTTTCTTGTGGGCTGGCCTCCACTGTAGTTCAGGCCGCTATCCGAGCAGCTGCTGCTCGTGCTTGTGGCCAGGGGTTGCGGGCCGGTCATAGCTGGAGGGGCCAGGTGTGCTGTCCTTGTTCGGTAGCGAAACGAAGCTCCACCTCATCCGCCGCCGCTTATTTCACCCGCGTGATCTTCTGGGAAAGATTTGGCTAACCAGGATGGGCCAGAGGGTTTGCCGTCCTGCGCGCTGCTGTGGCATGTGTGTTTTCCGTAGCATGATGTGAGTGTGTGCGTGTGCGCATGTGCGTATGCGCGTGTGTGTGTGTGTGTGTGTGCGTGTGTGCGTGTGCGTGTGCGTGTGCGTGTGCGTGCGCGTGCGCGTGCGCGTGCGCGTGCGCGTGCGCGTGCGCGTGCGCGTGCGCGTGCGCGTGCGCGTGCGCGTGCGCGTGCGCGTGCGTGCGTGCGTGCGTGCGTGTGCGTGTGCGTGTGCGTGTGCGTGTGCGTGTGCGTGTGCGTGTGCGTGTGCGTGTGCGTGTGCGTGTGCGTGTGCGTGTGCGTGTGCGTGTGCGTGTGCGTGTGCGTGTGCGTGTGCGTGTGCGTGTGCGTGTGCGTGTGCGTGTGCGTGTGCGTGTGCGTGTGCGTGTGCGTGTGCGTGTGCGTGTGCGTGTGCGTGTGCGTGTGCGTGTGCGTGTGCGTGTGCGTGTGCGTTTGCGTGTGCGTGTGCGTGTGCGTGTGCGTGTGCGTGTGCGTGTGCGTGTGCGTGTGCGTGTGCGTGTGCGTGTGTGTGTGTGTGTGGGTGTGTGTGTGTGTGCGCGCGAACTTGCGTGCGTGTGTCTGTGTGGGCGTGGGCGTGAGCGTGTGCGTGTGCGTATGTGTGTGTGTGTGTTTCCGTATAGCGTATCTTGTCCATCTCACGTTATGTTCCGTAATGCGTGCCAGGGTCAGCCGGGCAGGGTGTCGATGGGTAGCTGTTCCTGGCGCTTGACGCAGCCAAGACGTTGAGGTAAGGAACATGTCGTTTGGAAGGAGCCCATTGTTCTTTTGGCGCTGCCATGGCTGTTCCTCAAACGCTCCCTGTGCACCCAGGCGCCTGTGGGCCCAAAGAGGGCTGCGTCTTGTATCTGACACTACCTATGGTCAGGATGCAGTTCCTTGGAGGTTGAATTCCTCACGCATCGCGTATCCCAGTGCCTTGCACGTCGACCAGCTCCAGCTAGCATGCTCGCATGTTCCTGGCCCCTGGTCCCCAGACACTGCCACAGCCTGGCCGTGTTTGCAGCTGCCGCCTTGCAATGGTGGGGCGCACCTCCACGTGGATTGCTCATGAGTGGTTTAGCCTCCTTGTTCGTCCACCTGAGGTTGCCACCGTTGGCATGCGGCACAGGTACGCTGGGCTGCTTGTTCAGCCCCACGCTGTGCCGTGCTTTGCTCGGGTGGTTCGTTTACCTCTGGCGCCTGGCGCGACAAGGTACAATTCGTTTGCCTTCCCGGTGGTCTCGCCCCTGGAATAGTTGCACTTCAGCCGCCTGGCACACCTGGCACCTCTTGCAGCTCTGCCTTCAGTCCCCGGCGTCGCGCCTCGGCGTCCCTCGGCGGCAGTTTCGGCGGCCGTTAGTTCGCGCTTACGTGAGTAGGTTTGGCTCGTAGCCCGGGCTGACTTCGGACGCCGCCTGCGCTTCCGCTTGCGGCCGCGACCGGAAAAAAAAAACACCAGCCCATTCAAGAACCCTGCCCATTGGAGATGATTTCGAAAAGGGAAGAAGAGAGACACACACACACACACAGTGAAACAAGGCGGGCAACCAGGGTGGACAGGGAGATTTTTGGGAGCAGCGGGTCTGGCCTTGGAGGGCCTCTTCGGGCCAGCCATGGGGCCTGCACGGGGGCGAGTGAAGGAGGAGGAGGAGGAGGAGAAGACGACGACGACGACCACCACCACCACCACGACGAGGAAGAGGATTAAAAGGAAAAGGAAGACGATGAGGGCAGGGACGGGGACGTTGAGGTGGAGGAGGAGGACGACGAAGACAGCCCTCAAAATCGCCTCTTGGAGCCCTGTTGAAACTCTTCTGGGGGACCTCGGGGTCCTTTTGGGGCTCTAGTGGGCGGTCTTGGGGCCCTTTTGGGGCTCTGTTGGGGCCGTGTTGGGGACCCTGGAGAGCCTCTTGGGGCCATCTTCAAGGCTCTCGATGCAACGAAAAAAGGTCTTGAATGCATACCCTCCCCTCTTTGGCCTTCTTAATGACCTCTTGGGGCGCTACTGGGCCGATATTCGGCGCTCTTGGCGGTGTTTTTAGGGCCTCTTGGGCTCATTCTGGGACTGTTCTCTTGTGCCATATTGGGGACATATTTAGGCCTCGAACGCGCGTCGGAAGCGAAAAGGCGAGAAGGCAACACTCATGCATCTTCCAATGGTTATTGAAGGATGTTGGCCTCTTGGTGGGTCCTGAGGGGGACCCGAGAGCACTTGGAACCGTCTTGTGGCCCTCGTCGGGCCTCTTGGAGGTAATTATGTCGGAAGCCATCTTGTACCAGTTTCGACTATCTTGAGCCGCATTGGAGGTCATCTTGGAGTGTCGGAGACCATATTGGAGCTAGCTGGGCGCTCTAGCCCTTCAGGCCCTCCCCCGTCCAGACCCCGGGGGGAGGGAGGGGGGGGGGTAAACCTTCCCGAAGGGAAGAGACCTCTGGGAAGAGGAAACATACATCATTTCCCTGGACCACCTTAACCCAAAGGGCTGGTAAGTGCCAGCATGGGCGATGACAGATCCGTGGTCGGAAACAGGCGCGATCCGTCAGAATCTCGTGGAAGCCCGTGCTCCATCCCGGGCCCAATCCTGGCTGCTCCCGCGCATTGGCCCCGGAGTCGGTTCTCAGGGCCTCTTCGATCGCGTTCCTACGAGAAGACCTCCCGGGTGTCGTTCCCTGACTGTCTTGGGCCCATGGCGCGCTCATCGCTTGGCGCTCCCAGGGGGAAGCACGATGGCCTCTCCCTCTTCTCTTCTAGGCCCCCATACGTAGAAAGGGGTCGGAGTAGATGGGGTCGGAGGATCGTGCCGCATCGCCGACGCATCGGCGATGCATCGCCGATACATCGGCGATGCGGCGAGATCCATCTCGGCGATGCATCGACGCATCGGCGATGCGGCGATGCATCTGCCCGGACCCCATCCAGGAGGCCTTTTTTGCGGGGGGCCGCCCTGCTGCCAGGGCCCTCCCCCCCGGCCGCCCCCTGCCCCAGGCCGGCGGCCAATGGTCGGCGGCAGCCTCGCCGGGGGCGGGAGGGGCAGAAGGACGCGCCCCGCGCGGCGCGGCGCGCTTTGTACATTCATTAATATATACATATATATACACATACATACATACATACATACATACATACATACATACATACATACATACATACATGCATACAT
>CAUYUJ010014592.1:317864-337864 GCA_963575745.1 Prorocentrum cordatum
TATAGCCAGCTTGCCGGAAGGCTGGCTGGGCTTCTGGAGCGCGCGTGCCCCTTCCGGTGGTGGCACGATGGTTTGGCCAGGTCTGTCCTAAGAAATGTCCGGGCATGTTCTTTGGGTGGAGGGCAAAGGGTGAAATCTGAAATGCCATTTCGATGGATGTTCAAGGCTTGAATATGCAAAAGGTGAATCACAAGACGGATCGATCTTCGAGGTGCAACAGCCCATATGGATTTCACACTGAGCCCTCCACCCTAAGAAGATTCTCAGAATTTCTGGGAAGCTGGCCCAGGTTTCTTAAGTGATGATTTGTTGGATCAGATTTTCGGCTGTGCGTTTGAGTCGGGCGTGTCCCTATTCAGAAATTGTCAAAAATGCTCTGGGGACGATGTCTCGACCCTTTTTGCCTACGTGTTTGTGTATTTCTGGACTCTTTCTCATGATTCGTTCAGAATCCGCCTGCAGGAGGACACGCCCGGACTAAGAGTATGTCGAGCCGGTCGATCTGGTCCGAGGCCGATGTTGGCCGGCCCGATCCGTTGCGATGCCGACAATACCCGTCGATGCAGGGCGGCCAGGTGCCGTCGTGCCGCCCGCCTTTTGTCCTGGGCGCAGCCGATACGATGCGATCTCGACGCCAGGCCGCTGCGGCCCGATCCGCCGCACCTTCGTATTCGAGATTCGACCTTCAAGCAGTGGCGAAGCGTCCTAGCTCGCCGATGGCCTACCAAAGAATGTTCTAAGAACCTTCTGTGGTCTGCAAGAACTGTTCCCAGAGCATGTCTGGCCGAGCCTGTCTTGTTTTAACGCATCGGGCTTATGTTATGAGAACATGGCTTTTGTTATTCGAACATGTTGGGGTTCTGAGAATATGTCGTGGTAGGCCTAATTATAGTAATGCTGGGGCGGTCGGTCCCTGCTCAAGACCTCCCGAGCTGATGCTCGTTGCAGTTGGGAGGAGCTGGCTGCGCGTGCAGTCAAAGATCGTGATCGTGCACACGTGTGTTTTTGTCCATTCAAGTGCCCTCTTCTTCTTGGGTCATTCTTGGGTGGCTCCTGGGAGCTTCGTGGGGGCCTCTTGGAGGCCTAGAGGCCTCCAAGACGCCCATGATGGCCTCCGAGACGGCCCTGAAGCGCCCCAATAGGACCCCAAGTCGGTTCAGAGAAACCCCCAAGACGGCTTCCGACGGCGTCAGACTGGCCAAGAGCGCTTTCTTGGGCCGTCTTGGAGGCTTCCTGGGGGAACTTTGAGGCATCTTGGACTCTTTTGGGCCGTCTGTGATGCCATTTTGGACCATCTTGGGCGAACTTGGAGGCCATTTGGCCGTCTTGGAGGCCATCTCGGAGCCATATGGAGCAGGAGAAACCTCTGCAACCACGTCTTCTGGGTGACTGGCACGGTGTGCCGAAGCCCCAGGGGAAGCTTTTTAAAGAACCACAAACCTCCCAGAACATCCAGCACGCCGGGCACCCTGGTGGCAAGCCAACACGGGACGGCGGATCGAAGACGCCTACGGCGAATCACCGCCGCCCCCATGCCTTCTGAAATCGCCCATGTGGCCGAGCGTTGTGGCAATAGCTCTGCCAACCTATCGGACCATGTGTTCCTCCAATCGTTGTGCAAACCCTTCGGGGAACACTTGGGGGAGGATAGCGGGGAAGATCAGGAGGAGGAGGAGGAGGAGGAGGAGGAGGAGGAGGAGGAGGAGGAGGAGAGGAGATGAGGAGGAGGAGAGGAGGAGAGGAGGAGGAGGAGGAGAGGAGGGAGGAGGAGGAGGAGGAGGAGGAGGAGGAGGAGAGGGCATCTCGGGAGCCTCTGGGGGGCACTCTTTGGGCCTCCTGGGAGCTTCCTGAGAGCCTCTTGGAGGCATCTCGGGGGCCTCCTTGGGCCTCTTGGGGGCCTTTGGGGCTTCTCGAGGGCCTCGTTGGCCGTCTCAGGGCATTCCTGGCCCGTCTGACGCCGTCGGAAGCCGCCTTGGGCGCTTCTCTGGGCCGACTTGAAGCCTTCTTGGGGTGCTCCAGGGCCGTCTTGGAGGCCGTCTTGGGCGTCTTGAAGGCCTCTTGGGCTGCCTTGGGGCCCTCCTAGGGCCGTCTTTGGGCCTCTTGTGCCGTCCTGGGGCCATCCTGGGGGCGTCTTGGGCGATCTTGGGGCGATGCTTTGGGACTCTTGGGCCGTCTCGGGCCATCGAAAGGCCGACGAGAAGCAAACGCCCAATTCCCTCAAACACCTGAGGATCATCCATGCTTTTGACCTCTTCGGGCCTTCCTGGAGGACCTCTTCGAAGCCTCGTGGGCCGTCTTGGAGGCCTCTTGGGAGCCTCTTGAGTCATTTTGAGGCTACATGAGGCCGACTTGGGTGCATCTTGGGCTGTCTTGGAGGCATCTTGGGGCCATCTTAGCCGTCTTGGATGCCATCTTGGCCACCTTGGAGGCATCTTGGAGACAATCTTGGGCCATCATCTTGGCGGTGTTGAAAGCCATCTTGAGCCGTCTTGGGAGATAACTTTTTCCGGGAATTCTGGTCCTTGTGCAGCCTTCTGCGGGGCCGGCGGGATGGGCCGAAGCCCGAGGGGGAGCTCTTTTTTGAAAAGAACCAAAAGCGAATCGTAAGAATCCAGCACGCCAGGCTCCTCTATGATACATCAACAGGGGGCGGCGGATCTAGTGGCTTCCGGCCCATCCCGCAATCGCGCCTAGGTGGTAGGTCAGAGGCCTCCTGGATGCCTGTGCGGATCCCTTGGGAGGCCTTTTGGAAGTCTCTTGGAGGCGGTTTGGGGGTCGTCTCGGAGGCCCCTTGGGGCCTGATTTGGGGGCCTCTGGGGGGGCCTCTTGGGGCCTCCTGGTCGCACCTCGGGTGCTTGTGGGGGGGTCTTGGGGCCATCCCAGGGTTGCTTCAGTGTCTTCTGCTTCTGTCGGGCGTTGGCCGGCGCCGGGGGCCGTCCGGCAGCTAGATTCGGGATGCTGAGGAGAGCTGGCCCCAGCGAGAAGTGGTCGAGACCCCGGGGGGCCCCATGTCGCGAGCAGCACGCGGCGCCAGGGTCGGGAATCGAGGAGGAGATAACTATTCAAGCAGTGGCGAAGCGTCCCGGCTCGCCTATAGCCCTGCCAAACAATGTTCTCAGAACCTTTTGTGGTTCTCACGAAATGTTCTTAGAACCTTTTCTGGCGGAGACTGTCTTAGTTTAACACATTTATAAGAGCCTTGATTATGTTATTGGATTCTAGGAACATTTCGTGGTAAGCCTATAGGAATGCCCGGACGGTCGGTCCCTGCTCGAGATATCGCCAGGATCGAGACCGACGGCTGATCGAGGAGGGGGGTGGAGAGGGGTGGTGCGAGCGGGCGGCCTCATAGCAGGAAGCGGGGGGGGTTCTGTCGGGTCGGGGGAGGCGGAGGAGGAGGAGGAGGAGGAGGAGGAGGAGGAGGAAGAGGAGGAGAAGGAGGAGGAGGAGGAGGAGGAGGAGAAGGAAGGGGCTGCGGGGGAGGCGGAGGAGGAGGAGGAGGAGGAGGAGGAGGAGAAGGAAGGGGCTGGGAAGGCAGGGCTGCGAAGCCTGCTGCAGTGCAGCCGCTTTCGGCGCCGCCGACGGGCGCGTTTTCCTCCATACGTTTGCGCCGCAGATGCGGGGAAGCGCTGGAGAAACCCACCTAGGACCTTTGCTACGATAGGTTCGCGTCGTGTCGACCGGCGGCGACCCCGCCGCCAGCTTTCAGCGTTGAACGCCGCAGGCGACCCAGAATCGGTCGATGTTGAACGACCTGACGTTTCGGAATCGGTCGATTGTTCAACGTTGAGCGATCCCCGAGGTGTCAGAAGTCAACGCCAGGGTCGCCACGAGGCGAACCTGCCGTACCCCCCTTCCGTCCGAGCCGATACTCTAAAGGAGCAGGGGAGGGGTCTCCCAGAAGCCAAACGGGAGGCCGTCTCAGAGGCCTCCTGGCCTTTCTGAGAAGGCCCCTGCCTTCAAAGAGGCCACACCCGCCCGCCTTCTTGGAACCCAGACCCCCGACGCCGTAATAATATCGCTCCGTGGACCCAGACAGGTCTCGACCCATTCCCCGGGGCCAGTTGTTTCGTCCCTTTCGAGCTGTCCTGGCACCGCTGGGGGGCCTCTTATGCCGTCTGTGGCCACCAGGCAGCAGACGAGCAATCTAACACGCCCACCTCGTGCAGGCACGGTGGCGGATGTGTGTGTATATATATATATATATATATGCATATATACACACATGTGTATATATGCATATGTCCACTGAAATAGGTACATGTGTGCATGCACATACATACATACAAAGAGCACAGGACAAAACGTGGTGATGGGCCCAATTATATGCAGGCCTGAACCTAGCGAGGCACGACAGAGGACTAAGGATTGGGAGCTCCCTGTGGGACCACGAAACGTGTGATGAGGGGTGTGCCGAAATGCTGCGCGGCGCCGCCATGCCAACATTGCAACTGCGGCCTCCGGTGGGGCTCCCCACGTGGCCAGAAGCGTGTGAGATGTGTTCCGACATGGGTGCGGCGCCGCCATGTGATCTCGGTGGGACTGGGGCCACGACACGTGTTCCCACCTGGGCCTTCGGTGGGACTCCAAATGGGGCCATGAAGCGGGCGAGGGTTGCGCTGAAATGGGCGGAAGCAGAGGCAGGGATGGAGGGAGGGTGGCGGGAGGAGGAAGAGGAGGAGGAGGAGGAGGAGGAGGAGGAGGAGGAGGAGGAGAGGAGACGGTGGGCGCTGCCTCTCCAAGACGAGGATCCAATATTTCAGGATGGCTCAGAAGCTAGTTCGTCGCGGAGACGACAGGTCCGTTTCTTCAGCGTTTCCCGAAAAGAACCCCTTAGAAATGGAAGCGGGAAAGATACGGTGGCCAGAAACGGTAAAAAGATTGCTCCAGGGTTGGAACCGGAACCAGACTCGGGAACAGAGCGGCGACGGAGCTGGGGGAAAAACAACGGCGCCGGACAGACTTGGCAAAAAGCAGCGCCAGAACGAAGCGCAAAGCGGAAACGGCAACCTAGACATGCGACGTCTTGATTTTTCCAGGACGGCGTCCCCGGAAGTCCCTTCCCTCTCCCCGGGACCGGTTTTGCCAGCCTGAGTCGTTTGTTGACGCTCTCGAGGCCCGGCGGGGGCCCCCCGAGGCCGAAAAGTTGCAAAAAGGTCCCCTCATGGTTTCTTACGACGTGAGCATGTCTTTGAAGGAAGCGGCCAACGGTTCAAGGACGAAAGACGAAGCGCCCGAGGAGACCGGCACCTTCGGCGGCCACGCGCTCCGGGCGGCGGCGGTCCTTGCCCTCCTGTGCGCGGCCTCGAGGAGCGCCGGCCTGCGCCGGGACGAGAGCTCCGTGACCATGTACCACGCGCCGCCGCAGACAGCGCACAAGAGGTTCAAGGTCCCGCTTCCCACTTGGATCGCCGCTGTGGTTGCTAAGGGGATGGGGGGGTTAGAAGTAGATGCTAAAGTGGGTTTTATCTTGCCCAACCCAACTTATAAGTGGGTTACAAGTGCCCTATGTGGCTTCGGAAGGTGAGGTAACTCCGCTAAGTGGGCTCCGGCCACTTAGCCGAGATCTGTGCGCCCTTACCCACTCACTCAGGGCACGTCCAGCCCACCTCTAAGCTGGGTTAGGCTGGATAGGGCCACCTTAGCATCCACTTGTATCCCCCTATCCACTTAGCAACCCCCGCGGCGATCCAAGCAGACCCCCTCCCAGACATGCTCGCGTCGTACAAGAATCAGGACGGGAGGTTTTTGCAACTTTTCGGCCTCGGGGGACCCCCGCCGGGCCTCGGGAGCGTCAACAAACGACTCAGGATGGAAAACCGGTCCTGGGGAGAGGGTCGGGACTTCCAGGGACGCCGTCCTGAGAAAATCAGGACGTCGCATGTTTGGGCTCAGGTCATGAAGAAATCGTGGCTGGAGGTTTCTTGCCATTCTGGGCCGCCCGGGGCTCTCGCCAGGCCCTGGGACCGCCAGGACACTCCTTCAGGATGAAGTACCGGTCACGGGAAATGGGAAGAGACCTCTGGGGGTCGACGTCATGGAAAAGTCATGACGTCAGGGGTTGTGATGTTCCGACCTACTTTAGCCTTGCTCACCAGAAAAAATGTCGAACACCAGGAAAAAACCCAAACTCGAGGGTTTTCACGTGTCGTGCCGTGGGAGACACTCGCCCGACTTTGCTTCCACACTCTTTCGATCTACTCTCTCGACCCTCCTTTCGGGCGCTCGACGCTATCTCTGGGATGCGGTCTTTGAGCACGATGGGAGCAACAGAAGTCGGGGGTCTGGGTTTGAGGGTCCCGGAGAAGAGCAACGACATATAAGCCTACACGCCGGTCGTTGAAAGTAGGTATTTTTGGATTCCCAGATCCCAATCTACTTCAAGCGCCTTCCTACTTCAATAATCGGCGCGCTTTTGCTGTGTTTTGCTATTCTCTGGGAGGACCTGGACCCAATCTACTTGATCCGCCTTCCTACTTCATGTTTCTACCTACTTCTTCCGACCGACGTGTAGATTTGCGAACGTCTGCTCGCATTCCTTGGATCTGCGCTCGGCCCACCCTGGGGGCGCCCCACTCGCCGCCCTTCGGGCGGCTCCGCGTGCCCGGGCGGGGCGCGGTGGAGAGGCCTCCTGCCCTGAAGTCCGGCCTGTCCCTCCACAGGGGGCACTCGGCAACGCGCAGAGGGGGGTAGGGGGAGGTGGGAAGGCTTCTTAGAAGCACCCCTGCTTCTTAGAAGGCGCGGGCCTTCTCTATAGACGCAAGGCCGAGGCCTTCTAAGAAGCAGGGTGCTTCTAAGAAGCCTTCCCCCCTCCCCCTACCCCCTTTTGCGCGCCGCCAAGACACCTAATCCTGCCCTGACGTCGATCAGTGGATGGGCCGTGTTCGGTTCGCGAGGGGGCGTCGCGGCCGCCGTTTGTTTTTGCGGGTCCAGGTCCGGGTCTCGGTCCCAGGCCGCTTTCGCGAAAGGGTGGTCTACTAAAGGGAGGTGTGTCCACCGCCGAAAGCTTCTGTCCACGGCATTGGAGGTTCATCTGGGATCGTCCAGTCCCTGGCTTCGGCAGGATTGTTTTTGTTCCTTCGTCAGTTAATGTCCGCTACGTGCCCGGGCTTGCTCCTTCGTCCTGGCCTCCAGCTGCCGAAACCATCAATCAGTCAAAGGTAGAAAAGGGGCAAGAGGCGTCCCCGGGGAAGGGGTCGAGATCCTTGGTGCCCACGGATGAAGATCAGAAGGGAAAGAAACACAAAGACACAATTAATCGTCGAGTCCCCCAAAAATATGGGAAAATATGGGAAGTGGGGGGGAAGACAAAAACCCAGACAATATGGAAAATATGGGGATTTGTTTTATTTGTGTGTATTTATTTGTGTGTCCTGGGGCCCCTTCATGAAGAGATGTCTGGGGTCGTCGTCGTTTCGAGGGCTCTTGTTGGGAGTTTCTTCGCATTCGCGTCGCCACGGCTGGGGGCAGCTCGAGACACCCGCCAAGATGGGCCCCAGAAGGGGTCAGGGGATCAATGGCGAGCGCATTTGGGCGACGTGAAAAAAACACATTGAGACATATGTTCGGTGTGTGTGTGTGTGTGCGTGTGTGTGTGTTTCCTTCTCAGGGAGCCCTATTACCGCTCCCGGGGGCCATCACAAGACGGCTCGGGGTGTGTGGAAAGCCAGTGTTGGGCCATGGTGTTCCAACCTACTTTGGCTTTGATCACCAGAGAGACCGTCGAGCACCAGGAAAGTACCCAAACGGAACGGGTTTTCACGTGTCGGGCCCTGGGGAGGGACATTCGTTCGACATGTCGTTAGCGTGCAGAACTGTGTCGATATTTTTCAGGGTGCTCGAGATTATGTCGGGGATGTGGCTCTCAAGTACGATGGGAGCAGCATAAGTCTCGGGAAAGTGGTCAAGACTTCTGAGGGCCCGCGCTTGTGAAAAAGAAGACGCCCTCTGGGATTCAGGTCCTGCGGCGGCTGCAGCCGTACGGCGCCATCCCCGGGTGGACCTCCAAGACGATGGGCGTCAGGCCGACGGTTTGAGCTTACGCTCGAGAGATTCAACCGTGGGGAGGGCGGCCGTTGAATATTTATCTACATGTAAGAAATAAAGAGATGATCAGGCGGGGATGCCCTCGCTGCGGCCGCCAATCCGCTCCCCCAGCCCCTGCAGCAGGGTTCGCGCCACGCCGCCTCGGCTGCGACGCCAGCGCCGGCGCTTAAGGTCCAGGGCCACCAGTGGCACTGAGCCGGGCCAGTGTTGAACGATGTCGTTAGATGCTCGTTGTCGGGGCCCTCCCTGGGGCCCACGTAGCGGATCTGTTCGACGCCAGTTCGACTTGAGCTCGGTTCCAGTTCGACCAAAGGTCGACCCAAATTCGGCTCAGGTTCGACTCAGCGTCGACTCGGGATCGGCTCAAGGTCGGCTCGAATCGACGGACGCTCGGCGCAGCTTCGGCGCACGAGTGGGGCGAGTGTCTGCAGGAAGGTCCCCAGAATGAGCATCTAACTCAGGTAGCGGAGATCGTGTAAGATTTAGGTCGGGCGTGTCCTCCTAAAGGCGGAATTTGGACGGAAATGAAAACATATTCAACAAATGCTCAAACGTAGCCAAACATGTAAGGAGAAATAGTCCCCATACTATTGTTTAACTATTTTTGAATATTCCTCCTATAGTGGGACAGGCCCGACTCAATGCAAGATTCAGCTTACGCGGTGGCAGAAACCGACGCCCACGTCGTCACCGACAGGAACCAGGCCCAGGCATGCGACGTCCTGATTTTCTTAGGACGGCGCCCCTGGAAGCCCCGACCCTCTCCCCTAGAGCTGAGTGGTGTTTTGACGCTCCCGAGGCCCAGCGAGGGCCCCCCGAGGCCGAAAACTGGCAAAAATTGACCGTCCCCATCCCCATCCCCATCCCCTTCGAGACCCCCACCAAAATACCCCCCAGTTGAGGATACACCCCTCCAAACCCGACGGGAACGGCCTATATCCCCATCTACGGGGTTAATCGGCCAGTGGGGCCCAGGCCACGCCGCTGGGGATGGGGATCGGTTAAACGATACTCATCCCCGAGCTGTGGAGCGGAGATGCCCGCGGCGGGGGGTGCCGCAATGCTGGTGGGCCCACACCACCAGGAAGGCCACTCCACCCCCAGACATGCTCGCGTCGTAAAACATAGTAACAGCAAAATGATTCACTGCGTGGAGCTCCCCATATGTGCATCTATTCGCGTGGACCTGTCCGCTGTGAATGTCTAGGCGTAAAAGCTTTCGAATATAAACGGGCTTCAGTTGTGACGGTCTGGCCATGAATCTAATTGAGAATGAATTGGAATGTGAATGAGCCTCAGCAGTACGAGCGCGTCTCTGCGCATGAGCCTGGGTCCTCCTGGGGCCTCCTGGGGCCTCCTGAAACCCACTGGGGCTTCCTGGGGCCTCCAGGAGCCTCTTGGGGCCTCCTGGGGCCTCCTGGGACCTCCTAGGGAGGATTCGTGCCCCAGGAGTGGCCCAAGCTATAGCAACAAACGTACATAAAACATTGCGGATTGGAGCCACAGGAGAAGGGGGCAATCTATAGGAACGCACGTAAAACACCAAGGATTCGTGCCCCAGCAGAGGCCCTATAGAAACATAAGTACACAGGAGAAGGACAATCTATAGAAACATACGTACAACATCAAGGATTCGTGCTCCAGGTGAGGCCCAATCTATAGGAGCAGACGCAAAACACATGGGATTGGAGCCACTCCTGTTGCCTTCTGAGGCCTCCTGCTCCTGGGGCCTCTCGGGGCCTCCTGTTGCCTTCCGAGACCTCTTGGCGCGTCCTCTGGCCTCATGGGGCCCCATGTGGCTTCCTGAGGATTCTTGGAGCTTCCTGGGGCATCCTAGAGCCTCTTGGGACATCCTGCTGCCTCTTGAGTTTTTCTGTGGCCTCCTGATGCCTCCTAGGACCTCATGTGGTCTCCTGGGGGCTCCTGGAGCCTGTTGGGGCCTCCTGTGACATCCTGAGGAGAATCTGTACCCACGAGTCTGGCCACCGATCGAGACATCCTCAACATCTGGCCCACCTGGGGAGCGAAAATGAGCGCCTCGCTCGAGACATCCTCCAAATCTGCTCCGACAGCGAAGGATGTTGTGACAGACAACAAGCAAACCGCTTGAGACATCCCCACTAAACGGCCGCGAACGTGACCGTGAGATAACTTCTGGCGGCTCCCCTTAGGGGGGGTGAAAACGAGCGCCTCGCTCGAGGCATCCTCCAAATCTGCTCCGACAGCGAAGGATGTTGGGACAGAAAACAGGCAAGCCGCTTGAGACATCCCCACAAAACGGCCGCGAACGGGACCGTGAGATAACCTTTGGCGGCTCCCATTATGGGGGGTGAAAATGAGCGCCTCGCCCGAGACATCCGCCAAATTTGTTCCGAAAGCGAAGGATGTTGGGACAGAACACAGGCAAACCGCTTGAGACATCCCCGCAAAACGTCCGCGAACGGGACCATGAGATAACCCCTGGCGGCCGCCCCTCAGGGGGGTGAAAATGAGCGCCTCGCTCAAGACATCCTTCAAATCTGCTCCGAAGGCGAAGGATGTCGGGGCAGAAAACAAGCAAACCGCTTGAGACGTCCCCACAAAACGGCCGCGAACGGGACCGGGAGATAACTCTTGGCGGCTCCCCTTAGGGGTGTGAAAATGAGCGCCTCGCTCGAGACATCCTCCAAATCTGTTCCGAAAGCGAAGGATGCTGTGACAGAAAACAGGCAAACCGCTTGAGACGTCCCCACAAAACGGCCGCGAACGGGACCGTGAGATAACCCCTGGCGGCCGCCCCTCAGGAGGAGCTGAAACCAGCGCACCGCCTGAGACATCCTCACAATCTGCTCTGGTAGCCAAGCATGTTGGGACAGAAAACAGGCAAGCCGCTTGAGACATCCCCACAAAACGGCCGCGAACGGGACCGTGAGATAACCTTTGGCGGCTCCCATTAGGGGGGTGAAAATGAGCGCCTCGCCCGAGGCATCCTCCAAATCTGCTCCGACAGCGAAGGATGTTGGGACAGAAAACAGGCAAACCGCTTGAGACGTCCCCACAAAACGGCCGCGAACGGGACCGTGAGATAACCCCTGGCGGCCGCCCCTCAGGGGGAGCTGAAACCAGCGCACCGCCTGAGACATCCTCACAATCTGCTCTGGTAGCCAAGCATGTTGGGACAGAAAACAAGCAGACCGCTTGAGGCATCCCCACAAAACGGCCGCGAACGGGGCGCGCGTGAGTCTCACCATGATTAAGTCTGAGTAGGAGTAGGTCTGAGTAAGAGTAATTTTGTATGTGAGTAAGTCTGGGTATGAGTAAGTCTAAGTGTGAGTCAGTATGTGTATGAGTATGCCTGGGTATGAGGAGGAGAGGGGAGGAGAAGGAGAAGAAGAAGGAGGAGTAGGAGGCGTCCAAGTAATAACAATAACCCCGTCTTAGGAGATGGGGAACGAGCAAACCGTTTGAGGCATCCCCACAAAACGGCCGCGAACGGGGCGTGCGTGAGTCTCACCATGAGTAAGTCTGAGTAGGAGTAGGTATCAGTATGAGTAGGTCTGAGTAAGAGTAATTTTGTGTGTGAGTAAGTCTGGGTATGAGTAAGTCTGAGTGTGAGTCAGTCTGTGTATGAGTAAGTCTGGGTATGAGGAGGAGAGGGGAGGAGAAGGAGAAGAAGAAGAAGGAGGAGGAGTAGGAGGCGTCCAAGTAATAACAAAAAACCCATCTTAGAATACAGGGAAAAATCAGGACGGGAGATTTTTTCAGTTTTCGGCCTCGGGGGGCCCTCGCCGGGCCTCGGGAGCGTCAAAAAACTACTCAGCTCTAGGATGACAAACCGGTCCCCGGGAGAGGGTCGGGACTTCCAGGGGCGCTGCCCTGATAAAATCAGGACGTCGCATGTCTGGGCCTGGATCCTCGCGGTGGTGGTGGTAGTGATTGTTTTCTTTGCACCCGCCCGCCCAGAGTCCGTGCGGATGCGATTCGACATCGATTTTGGTTTGCTCGGTCCGATTGGATTCCGGTATTCCGATGATGCGATGTTGCCAGGTGTTTGTTCAGCGTTGTCGTGTTCCTTGCGCAGCCGATCCGATTCAGTTCTGGCTCCGTGCCGATGCGGCCCGATTCGATGTACGCTCCGACCCGATTCGGGTTCTTTACCCCACCAGCCCATCCAGAAACGATGTCCAGGGCCGGAAGGATCTAGGACGAGGATGAAGCCGTTCCAGAGCGTTTTGGAACGTTCCCGGAGCGTTCCGGAACGCTCTGAGAAGGCCGCGGCGCCCGAGACGTGCTCCAGAGTCGCCGAATCTCAGAGATTCTCGATTTATCCTCACCCGATGTTGCCCTGGCTTCGTCGAGTTCTCTGGGGGGGGAGGGGCGCAGGTGAGCACCTCGCAGGCGCAGGGCGGCGAGTGATAGCGAGGCTGCCGCCCCCCCCCGGGCCTTGCTCTAGAGGTAAGTATGGCGACGTGCGGCCACAAGCGCTGGTTCGCAGAGCTCGGCCGAGCTGTGGGGCGGTGTGCTTCCCCGGCCGTTGTGGGCCCCCTTTTGGATCGTCGCGGGGGGTGCTGAGAGGGCGAGGGGGATGCAGGTGGATGCTAAGGTGGGTTCTAGCTAGCCTAAGCCAGCTTATAGAAGAGGGCTGCACGTGCCCCAAGTGGCCTAAGTGCGTACAGATCTGGGCTGAGTGGGCGGAGCCCACTTAGCTGAGTCACCTCATCATCCTAAGCCACATAGGGCACCTGTCACCCACTTATAATGTGGGATCGGCAAGATAAAACCCACTTTTGCATCCACTTCTACCCCCTTCATCACCTTAGCAACTACCGCGGCGATCCAAGTTGGGGGGGGAACGTGTGTCATGGCGCCAACATCGCAGAGTGGATTTCGCTCGAAAGCGGCAGGATCGACCCGGAGTGTCCGGATTCCGAGGTTAATTTCGTCCGAATGTGTTTTTGGCCAGGGATGAAGACTAATAAACAAAAATCCACGCGAAATTCACTCAGTTTTTCGCTCGCCGATTCGGGGTTTTGCGTTGGCAGAAATCCATGTAAAAATCCGCTGCAGCACGTCTGCAAGGTCGGTGCAGTGACATGTGGGGGAGGGGGCCCAGACCCCCTCGCGTTGTGAAGCAATCACGACGGGAGGTGTTTCGCGATTGCCGGCCTCGGAGCTTAGGAGGGCCTGCTGGCGGTCTCGGGGGTCATTTTTGGGCGGAGGGCTTCGATTCGCGTTCTCCTTCTAGGGCCGCTCTAAGAACCATCTTGGGGCCCTCTTGGGCCGTCTGGCGCCCGTCTTGAGAGCCTCTTCGGCCGTCTTGGAGCGATCGTCGGGGCCTCTGGGGCTGTCTTGTAGCGCCGAAAGCGCGAAAAGGCGAGAACGACAAAAATCATTGAAACACCAACGGAGATACTGGCTGCGCGTGCACTTTAATGACTTGTTGAACGGCTCGGCGTTCCAGCCAGATGGGTCCGGACATTTCAGGCCACGGCCCCCCTCCAGCTAGATGGGGCCAGACACTTCAGGCCACGGCCCCCCTCCGCAGCCTCACCTTTAGCTCAAGCATATTGGCTGGGTCTGAATGTTCCCCGGCCTCGGGAGTCAGGACTTTCAGGAGATGCTTCAAGCTGTTGGACACAGCTCCGTTTCTGCCATAGCTGGACAGGCGGCCTGCTCGTTCGCTTGCCCGCGGCCAACTCCTTGCGTGTGCCCTGACCTCCGCTGCTGGGAGGTGTCTGTGCCGGGCTCCCCGGCGTGTCCGGGGCGGACGTGGCCGGACCTGCGCTGCCCGGAGGCGGTGCCCGCCAGCTGCCCCGCGCGCCCCAAGCTCCACTGCCCCGAGGTGGTGATCCCGGGCTGCCCGCAGTCGACCCCTTGCCCGCCCGTCGAGCCGGCGGGGGCGCGGCCGTGGGAGGCGTGGGCCAGCCTGGTCGTTGGCTCGGCGCTGACGCTGGTGGTGCAGTGGGCGGTTGGCGGCCGCCGCCATGCTCGCCCCCCGCGCGCCGAGGGTGCTGTCCGCGGCGTGGTGGCGTTCCCTGCGGCCAGGGGTGAGGCTGCTGCTCAAGTGCGACGAGGACCTGGTGCACGAGCGCGTCCTTCTCTGGCCAGTCTCGGATCGGAGATGGGTGTGCCTGACGCCCGATGGGGACATCTACGATGAGGTGCTGGAGGGCGAGGGCGTTGAGGAGGTGCACGCGCTGCGGCGAAATGGGCGGCTTCCGCCCAGGCTGCAGCAGCCCGCGCATCGGTTCCGAGAAGCTCTGACGCGAGAGGCGGCGGAGCAGTCTATCCGAGACGGTTTCGCCGAGGCACAGCGCCTCCGCGACGAGGAGGGCGACGACTTTGTGGATCCTTCGGAGGCCCCGACCTGGCAGGACTAGGCTGGCGAGGGGCTTGCCCGAGGCAGCCTGCTTGGACCTCTGTTTCCACCTCCTGACAGACCCCCTGGAGTTCGTGCGGGTGCTAGAGGCGATGCTGACGGCGACGACTGGCACGTGTGGCCGGTTGCTGGAGAGAGCCTTATAGCATGGATCTCGGTCAGCAGGCGACGGGCGGCAGGCTCGTTGCGCAGTGCGGCACGAAAGGGTCGCGCAGCATTCCCGCCTCGGAAGGCCTCGAGGACGCGCTGTTCGTGAAGGAGGCGTTGGCCGCGAATGCCCCCGACTACGCCGAGTCTCAGCGCCCGGGGCTGCAGGAGTGGATCGGCGGCGTGCCGACTCCCCGCGGGAGTGCTGCCGAGCCAGCCGACGTTGGGGATGAGGCGGGCGACGCCCGTGCCTTTTCCCTGCGCTGCGCGACGAGCAGGGCGAGAGGCGGCAGCCTTGGCGCAAGGTCGCCGCAGCGTCCAGCGAGAACTTCTACGAGGACAGGCCCACCGAGGGCCCGTGGACCTTCCTGCCAGTGGCTCCTGAAGCACGTGGGGCGTGCTGGTGGTTCCTCGATGCAGTGGCATCATCGTTTCTTGGCTGAGTCGAAGGTGGCCGCGACGGACCGGACCGCCTACGAGTCACAGGTGATCTGCCGAGATTTAAGTATGTTGGTTCATGCGACCAATTAAACATTCCGTCGCCGTCGTGCTTCGAAGCCTTGCCCCGGCGCTGGCAGATACTGCTCGTCGCGAATTCCCGGGGCCCACGCGACCCTGAGTCCGAGGATGCCGAGTTCTGGATGGGCGCACAGCAGAGTACCCTCGGCATCTCGCCTTCGCTCTCTGCTCAGATCGCGAAGAGGGCCAAGGACCAGGCCGCGATTGAGACGATTCGGCAGAGGGTAAAGGAGGCTAGAAGACCCAAGGACCTCGGCCTCCGAAGAAGCCGCGAGATTGCAGCCCCGCCGTCGTCGCCCTCGGAGGCGGCGGGGGGCTGCGCCGACCGAGGCGAAGCGGCGCGCGCTGCAATTTTTGGCCAGCTTCATCGCCCACGCGATGTTCTACATGCTGCAGGGGTCGGTTGACTTGATTCCTCTCCCACCTGTCGCCGCACACGAAGAAGCTGGGAAGCATCTCTGTCGGGGCACTCGTCAGCGCGTCGGGCGCGCTCGGCCCCTCTGCCCTTCGAATCAATCACGCCGCGCAGTCGTTGAACTGGCTCGCCGGATGCGAAGGCGCCCCAGATGGAGCTGCCACGGAGGCGCAGTCTCGGGCCCCGGACTTGCCGAGGGAAGCGGTGGGCGAGAGTGCGCCGGCCGAGCCCCCGCCGCAACCGCATGGAGTTGCCGCCGGGCATCTGCGTGCCCGGGCAGGCCACTGCTCGGATGAGCCACCCGTGGTGCCATTTAAATCCAAGTTGGCCCCCCGTCCGCCCGACGCCCATTCGCGTCCGCGCGCCGTGGATCTGCTGGAGGCCGCGACCAAGACTGGTTGGCTGACTTCGAGAATCGGCTTGTTAGATCGGATGTGAGTTCTGAGAGGTTGAGGACCACGTGGGCCCCATCGCACCATGCTTCGATGCACGCCCACAGTCGGGCACTGCGTTGCACGCCACCTTCGTCCGGGAGCTCGCGGACAAGGGCGCGGCGCAGTGGCGCCGCTACGCCAAGGGCAGGGCCTCTATCTTTTGCGCGAAAAAGACTGATGGACGTCAGCGGCTGATAGTCGACGCCCGACGTGACAAACGCCGATTTCACGACACCCCCTTCCGTCGGCCTCGCCACTTGCGAGTCGTTCGGCGAGCTGGAGGTAGGGGGCCACGCTTGCTGCGCGCCGCCCCCACTGAAGTGCAGGACTGCCCCTGCAGGTTCAGGATCGGCGTGGAGCTGAGCTGTTTTTTGGCCCACCTGCGCTCGGCGCCCGCGACGCGGGGCTCGCCGGCGCGATGCTGGAGGGCTACCCGTTGCTGCCAGAAGAATGGGTGCATCCCTGCTTCGGCGCTCTTCCGATGGGCCTCAAGTGGAGCTTATTGTTTGCGCAGGTGGCGAACCAGGGGCTTGTCGAGAAGTTGCCAAGAATCTCTCCGCGCGCCCGCCTGCGGAACTTCGGAGTCGGGCTGCTGCTGCAGACCTCGAAGGAGATTGCCCACTACATCTACGCGGGCAATGTTGGGGTGCCAGGCGGGAGCAAGCATGAGGTGCGACACTTGAAGTGAACGCCTCGGGCCTGGCCACTCGCGACGACCAGGCGGCCGACCCCCGCGGCGTGAACTTGGGCGCCCTCCCGGGCGGTGCGTCCGTGGCTCGAACCAGCGAGACGCGCTTCTGGAGGTCGGGTCGCTGCCCCAGCGGGGCTCTGGCCCAGGGGCGTCTCAGCCCCAAAGGCATGGGGCGTTCGCCTTCATGCTGAAGCGGTCGCTTCTCTTCGCCTTGCTGGCGCGCTCCCAGTGCGCCGGGCTGGGCGGCGTCTAGGGCGCCGCTCTCTGGGGCTCCAGGACAGGGGAGGTCGAAGTCCGCCGGGGACTTCTTCTTCTCGTTCCATCTTGCTGAAAGTAGCAGTAGGACTCGAGGGCGATCGCCGCCGACGCGCGTCTCAGCGGCATGGCGGTGGCGCTGGCGGATTTCGATTTTCAGTTCGCGAAGAGCGGCGGGCGCAGAGATGGGCGGTAGCGTTTCCAGAGCCTGGCCGAGGGTGGAGTTCTCGACGAGCGGCCTCGCGCGCGAGCAGGCATGATGGCTGGAGTGCGAGAGGCCCTCTCCGATCCTGTCACAGTGAGAGTCCCAGGAGGAACCGTCGAACCTGATGAGCGGGAGGGGGGTCCAGATTTCCCGCAGATCGCCCCATCCCCCGTCAGGAATGCACATTGGCGCCCCACGTTTTCAGGACCTTGTGCCCGTATGTAGCCGGTCCACACCCTGGAAGCCAAGGCCGTCGTCTGGGCGTTGAGGCGCCAGCTTAGAGATCATCGTCTCCGCCATCGACGTTGTCTACGCCCGCGCGATAATACGCGCGCCTCTCGCATTCTCGACAGGAAGGGCCAGGGATGCCAAGCTCAACTTCTGTTGTCGTCGATTCGCAGCATTTCTTCTTGCCACTAACTGCAGGGTGCGACTGAGGCGGGCCCCGTCCGATTTGAATTCGGCCGACGAGCCGTCGCGGCGGCGCGAGCCAGCTGGCGGCGGCAAGCCTCCGCGCCCGCCCCCGGGGCTCGGGCCCCCTGCCTGGGCCCCCGACCAGGCCGCGGGCGGTCGGCTGCCACGAGCCGGGAGCGGCGGGCGCTGGCGCGGGCTCCGACGCCGGCGCTCGTGAACGAGGAGCTTTGGTTCTTCAGCGCGCTCAGGCGGTGAATGCCCGAGCCGTTACAGAGGGGCGGGTTCTGAAGCGGACAGCGGGCCTGAAGACGTCGGCCAAGCGCGGGCGCGCCGAGAAGTAGCTGAAGACGCAGAGCAGGGAATTGACTTCAGCCGCGCGGAGTTGGAGAAGCATCTTGGAGACCAAGGCGGTGAAGCCGGCTTGGCGGGGGACTTGCTCCCAGGCTGCGCAGATCATCCTGCGCTTTGCCAAGACAGCCAAGGCGGACCCCCCACCCCCGCCGCGAGCTCGACAAGAAGATGCGCGATCTGTTCGACCGGCAGCACTTCGAGGGCGAGGGCGGGCATGTGGGCCACCAGTTCTTCGCGGCCTGGCTGGAGTGCATGCCCGAGCACCGCTGCACGCCCGAGCACCAGTTCATCGCGCCTGTCGGAGGCCTTCGAGGTCTGGGGCGCTCTGTTTACCGAGCTCCTGAGGGAGCAGACGGACAAGCGCAGGTTGATGGTGCTGTAGCTGCTCATGATGCTGGACGCCAACTCGCGGCCCGGCGAGGCACGCGACTTGCGCGCGCGTTGGTTGGTGGCACCCGCCCAGAATATCGGGGGGCACCGGGCGTTCGCTTTAAGGCTGCAGGCCGAAGGAGGACCGCGACCCCGCCAAGGTCGGTCGCTTCGACGACGCCGCGGAGCGGGGCCCCCCGAAGCTGCAGAGTGGGCGGGCCACCTGTTCAAGCAGCTGAAGGAGACCCGGGACTCCGACGAGCCGCCGTGGAAGCACAGCTACGAGGAGTTCGCCAAGACGGCGGGAAAGGCGGCGGTCAAGATCGGGACGCCGCGCGCGGTGCCGCACTTGACTCGCCGCAGCGGGGCGTCAATCGACGCTCTCAACCACGCCCCGCCGTTGGGGGAGATTCGAAAGCGAGGGCGATGGCACGCCATGACAAGTGCGATCAGATACGAGAAGGGCGGGCGCGTCCTTGTGCGATGGCAAAGCCTGCCACTGCCGTCCAAGGGCTATGCGACCGCCTGCGCTGAGCACCTGCAGCATAACTTCATGGGCCAACATGTGTTATTCGGGATGCCGTCTTTGCCGGTGACTGGAGCGCGGGGGGCATCTTCTCTGGGGGCGGCCGTTTCAAGTCGGCCGCGAAGCAGCTCGGGGGCCTCGCTATCTTGACTGACGCCATTTACGGCTCCGTTCACGATTTGACAGCCAGGAGAAACCAGAGAAGAAGAGTGATCGCTCGACCCTATGACCCTGAGTGTAGAGGAGCGCTCATAGGATGTCCTTGCGTAATCTTTTCGCGCGCTAGGCGATGCCGTCCGTCTCATCCCCGTGCAGGCCAGTTTGTTTCCGGGGTTTCCGGTCTGAGCCCATGTGACTTTGAAAAAGGTGCAGGTGGGAAACAGTCTCGCGCGATTCACACTTTGAGTTCCCGCAGCGGAGGCAAAAGTCTGTGTCATCGAGAATCCCCAGACCCCCGCTCTGGCGGCTCCCAGGTTTCAAAGGGGCCCTGCAGCTACCCCCCGTAGCGGCCCGCGACACACACTTCTGTTAATGGGGAACAAAGTGGCGAAAATATGCACGTTTCCTGGTACCTAACGCTAGCAATGAGTCTGACCGACTGGATCGAAAATGCCCCAGCCGCGGGATGCGCATGCGGTAGAACAAATGGCCCCCGCAGGGTGCTCGAGGGTAAAGCCCCAGACGGTCGTTTCTGGATTCTAGTTGCTCAACCCTACCCCCGTCGACTCTGCCGAGCGTTAGCTAAGATTGTTCAACATCGCTAGGACAGCGCACATATTAAATTCGGGAGTTTTTTTTTCTCATGTCATTCTGGGCGGCTTCCAGTTTTCAGTTTCACCGTGCCCAGTCGGTGCGAGGTTGTTTTTGTAGCGTGGCCCCTGCCAGTGAACTCCAGGCCTGAATTCACTACAGATCTTACTGCTGAGTGAAAAACGCCATGGCTGCGCGTGCACTTTAATGACAAATTGAACGGTTCGGCGTTCCAGCCAGATGGGGCCAGACACTTCAGGCCACGGCCCTATCCAGCCAGGTGGGGCCGGACACTTCAGGCCACTGTCCCCTTCCGTAGCCTCACCTTTAGCTCCCAACCGCCCCCACACTTTACAACAGGGGCGGCTTTCAATTCAGTCTCGCCGTGCTCAGACGGTGCGCGGCTGTTTTTTGCGGCGTGGCCCCTGCCAGTGAACTCCAAGCCTGACTTCACTACAGATATTACTGCTGAGTGAAAAACGTCAGGCCAAAGTGGCCTCTCAGGGGCCCTCTTGGGGGG
>CAUYUJ010014592.1:342864-391673 GCA_963575745.1 Prorocentrum cordatum
GCGTTACCCCCCCCCCGCCCTCCGACAGAGCGAAGCTTGAGCGAGCTTCCCCCCCCCCCCTCCCGGGCCAGAATGGCGTCAGCCATGGCGTCAGCCCCCCCCTCCTCCCGACTCCCTCCTCCTGGGCTCCCCTCCCGGGCCTGGGGCGGTAGGCCCCTGCTCAATACAATGGTGATCGAGGCTGGCGCAGGGGGTGGTTGGTGGCCGCGTGGTCGGGGCGTGCACGGTCAGCCCGCATAGGAAAGACGAGCATGTTCTTTAGGAGGAGGGCAAAGGGTGAAATATGAAATGTAGTTTCCATGGGTTCTCGCGATTTGAATCCGAAAAAGGTGAACCACAAGACGTGTTGATTTTCGAGGTGCAAAAGCCCATCTGGATGTCACCCCGAGCCTTCAACCCCAAGAAAATGCTCAGAGGAAGGATGAACGACCTTCCAATGTTACCTTTGCATCCTTTCCCTTCGGCCCATCCTTGGCCGCTTTCGCTGGCCGCGCCTGAATTGCAAAGGGTCGGCGTGGCCTTTCGAGGCTCTTGCATCCGTAGCGTGCGTCCTCACTCTACGGGTCGATTGTAGTTCAGGGGCAACGACTGGGGGGGATAGGCATACGGGGGGACGCATCGACCCCAAATCGCCCATTGATCACCCCATCCCGCCCAGGAGATGCGGTTTTGCCATCGGGGGCCTATCGCCGATCTATCGGCGAAGTATCGCCGATTCCAGGTCGATGCGTCGCCCCCCTATGCCAGTCCACCCCTGACGTTGCCCCTCATCGAGGCTGGATAAAGTGGGGGGGATGGTGCTCATATGGTCGGAGTGTGTAGCACAGATTCGATGGCGCGATCTCCTGGCCCTTTGCCCACCAAGATCCGTCACCACTACGGCCTCAAGGCGAAGCAGCTCCGCAACTACGCCAGGAAGGCCTACGCGTGGGGCCAGATGTTCCCGACGGATAACCTCGTTCAAAGGCTGGAGTCCCGCCTCGACAACTTTTTGTTTCGTTGCGGGGTCGGCCGGACAATGTTTGAGTGCCGCGCTACCATCCGCAAGGGACACATCCAGTACAAGCGCTCGTTCTGGAAGGACTATTCCACGAGGTCGGGAACGCTTATCGCTGACGTGCCAGAGGGACGCAAGCGTGAATGGAGGACGATTAACCTGAGCGGCCTCACGTTACAGCCTGGTGACAAGGTGCGCTTCAGGCCCCCCGACATGTCCGGTGGAGACACCAAGGTTCGCGATACTTCCATCAAGGTGGGAAAGTATCTGATGGAGAAGACAGGCAATGTCCAGATTCCGAGCCACCTCAAATGGGACCCCGAGAATTTAGAGGGCGAGTACTGCGACGTCTGCCATCATACCGAGGTTGGCATGCCCATCAACGAGATGATCCTTCACAATTGCTTCAGCGGCCAGACGCCGTATAAGGAGTTGAACGTCAAGCACAAGAGGTTCTACCCGGGCACCTCGCAGGAGATTCCGAAGTACTACAATGGTGGCAAGCCGCGTGATACTCCAGAGAATCTGAGGAACATGAAGATGGGTATGGGCTACAACCGTAGGGGCCGGTACCGCCCCCCTTGCCTGTGGGGCCGCACGCAGCCACTCAACAACCCCTACGAGTCGGACCAGACGGGCTTGGCACCAAAGAAGAAGTGGTTTTGAGCTCGGGGAGCCATGACAGAAGTCGTGGGCAGAGTCATCATCTAGAGTCAAAAACGCCGATTCGACCACCACGATTGTTATTATCACCTAATCAATCGTCACTTTCAATGCCGAGAAGGTTTCCGATGGCGCGTTGTCATTTAGAATCAGACCCGCCGCTGTCGCTGCCACTAGTTGTCTTCCTCCTCATTCTACTCACCGCCCCTGTCCTATACACTTCCCAATTCCAATCACCAGTTTCGTCGGCCGTCCTTGGAAATGGTCCACCTCAGGGTATGACCCCCGCCCTGCACGGAACGATATATGAGCCCGGAGGGCCGCCGAATATAATCAATTCCCGTCTGCGACTAAGCGGCCGAGAATCTCAGAAGTAACACTCGTAGAAGTAGCCGTAGCCGTAGCCGTAGACATAGAAGTAGTAGTAGTAGTAGTAGTAGTAGTAGTAGTAGTAGTAGTAGTAGTAGTCGTAGTCGTAGTAGTAGTAGTAGTAGTAGTAGTAGTAGTAGTAGTAGTAGTAGTAGTAGTAGTAGTAGTAGTAGTAGTAGTAGTAGTAGTAGTAGTAGTAGTCGTCGTAGTAGTAGTAGTAATAGTAGTAGTAGTCGTAGTAGTAGTAATATGATAAGTATTGGTGAGAGTAGCAATCATAGCAGTAGTCATCGTAAAAGAAGTACTAGTCGTAGTAGTAGCCGTAGTAGTCGTGTGATAGAAAACAATTGTAGTAGTAGTAGTAGTCGTAGTTGTAGTAGTAGTAGTAGTAGTAGTAGTACAAGTAGAAGTCTCTGTAGTAGTCGTGGTAGTAATAGTAGTCGTAGTAGTAGTAGTGGTCGTAGTAGTAGTAGTAGTAGTAGTAGCAGCAGTAGTCGTAGTAGTAGTAGTAGTAGTAGTAGTAGGTGTAGTAGTGGTAGTAGTAGGAGCAGTCGTAGTAGTCATAGAAGTAGTAATCGTAGTAACAACACTAGTGACAGCAATAATGACAGCAGTCGTAAGAAATAATGATAGGAGTAGCATGAGTTGAGGTAGCCGTGATATATATATATATACATGTGTATATATATATATTAGTATTACAAGTGCTCGTCGTACGACAAGACGTACTAATAGAGGTAGAGTGGTAGTCGTAGTAGGTCGTAATAGACGTGATCGTAGAAATAGTAATGGTAGTAGTAGTCGTAGTTGTTAGAAAAACAAAATTGGAAATACTATCCATAATGGAAGTAGTAGTAATCATAGAAGTAGTCGTAGTAGTAGTAGTGGTAGTAGTAGTAGTAGTAGTGGTAGTAGTAGTGGTAGTAGTCGTAGTAGTAGTAGTGGTAGTATTAGCCGTAGTAGCACTAGTAGTAGTAGTAGTAATCATGGAAAGAGTGGTAGACATAGCCGCTGTAGTAGTAATAACAACCGTAGTAGCGGTTGCAGTAGAAGTAGCAATAGTAGTAGTAGTAGTAGTAGTAGTAAAAGTAGTCGTCGTCGTCGTCGCAACAGTAACAGAAGCACGAATTGTAATACAAGGTAGGTAGGTGGTGGAGAAGGTGGGCAAGTATGTGTTGAGTTGAAGTCGTAACACATACTACTACTATTACTACTACTGCTACTACTACTACTACTACTACTACTGCCACTACTCCGACTAGCGAGTGTACTTGCGGCTAGTAGTTAGCAATAAGAAGTGACAAGCCGTTTTTTTATCGTGGTACTAATAGTAATCGCAGTCGTGGTTTGAAGCGCACAGAGAAACAATGATAGTAGTAATCGAAATAGTAGATGTAGAAATAAGAGGCAGTAGTAGTCGCCAAAAGTGTTGTTGTAGCAGTAGTCGTAGAAGTATCAGAGATCGGAGTCGTGATCGTAGTCGTGGAAATTGCCGCGGCAGCAAATGGAAACCATGATACTCGTAGTAGTAGTAGTAGTAGTAGTAGTAGTAGTAGTCGTAGTAGTAGTAGCAGTAGTAGTAGTAGTAGTAGTAATAGTAACAGTAATAGACGTCGGGGGTGTAGTGGTAGTGGTCGAGGCAGTGGTAGTGGTGGCAATTGTAGTCGTACAGGCGGTAAACATAACAATTGTAGGCGTAGCTGTAGTAGTTTTGGTAGCCGTAGCAATAGTCGTAGTAATAGTGATCGTAGTAGTAGTAGCAATCGTTGTAGTAGTCGTAGCCATCGTAGTGGTTGTTACCGTAATAGCGGTAGTAAGAGTACTGCTAGTAGTACGCCTACTACCAGTAGCAATAGCAGTAGTGGTGGTCTTGCTAGCAATAGAAATTGAAGTCGTAGCCGCAGCGCACGCAGTAAGAAACGTATCAATAGCGATAGTCGTCGTAGGAGCCGCACCAGTGGTGATCGAAAACGCAGCCAAAACAATCGCAATCGTAATCCTAGTATTGCTAGAAATAATAGTCGTCGTCGTTGTCGTCGCGGTAGTCGTCGGAGTAGTGGTCGTAGTAGTGGCAATACTATTAGCAATAGACGTAGCATTCGTACCTGTATTAATAGTAGCGGCAGTAGCCGTAGTAGTACCCGTAGTCGTATGAGTGGTAGTCGTATTAATCGTACAAGTAGCAATCGTACTCGTACTCGAAGTGGCAGTGTAGGTCGTAGTGATAGTCGCCGTCGCCGAAAATATACGATCATGAGTCTGAGTCGTCGTAGCACCAGAGGTCGTAGTAGCAGTAACAATATCATAGGCGATCGTACAAATGATAATATTAGTAACCGTAGTATAGTAGTAGTCGTAGTAGTAGTAGGCGTAGTAGTAGAAGTCGTATAGTAGTAACAAAAACGTGGTGATCTATACCGGTATAGATCACCGGGGGCCTTGGCTACCCTAGGCCCTACCCAAGGCCCTAGGCTTCCCAAGGGTAGGCCCTACCCAAGGCCCTAGGCTTCCCAAGGGTAGGCCCTACCCAAGGCCCTAGGCTTCCCAAGGGTAGGTAGGCCCTACCCAAGGGTAGGCCCCTAGGCTTCCCAAGGGGTAGCCCTAGGGGCCCTAGGCCCCAGGGGTAGCCGGCAGCATCCCTCCTCCCTCCTCCCTCCGCACGCCTCCTCCCTCCTCCCTCCTCACTCCGTCCGCCCGCCTCCTCCCTCCCCCCTGCTCCCGCCGCCTCCTCCTCCTCCGCCGCCACCTCCTCCTCCTCCTCCTCCTCCTCCTCCTCCACCTCCTCCTCCTCCCTCGCTACTCCCTCGATCCCCTGCTTCCCCCCCCCCCGCTCCCCCTTCCGAGGGCAGGGCGCCCGCGCCGCCCCCCGGCGACCGCGGCCCCGGCGCCGCAGACCCCCCCTCGCAGACCCCCCCTCTGGGACCCCCCCTCGCTGACCCCCCCTCGCAGACCCCCCCTCGCTGACCCCCCCTCGCTGACCCCCCCTCGCTGAACCCCCCCTCGCTGACCCCTCCTCTAGGACCCCCCCTCGCTGACCCCCCCTCTGGGACCCCCCCTCGCTGACCCCCCCTCTGGGACCCCCCTGACCCCCCCTCGCTGACCCCCCCTCGCTGACCCCCCCTCGCAGACCCCCCCTCGCTGACCCCCCCTCGCTGCTGACCCCCCCCGCTGACCCCCCCGCTGACCCCCCCTCGCTGACCCCCCTCGCTGACCCCCCCTCGCTGACCCCCCCTCGACCCCCCCTCTGGGACCCCCCCTCGCTGACCCCCCCTCACAGACCCCCCCTCACCGGTCTATCCTAGGGTTGATGCCTTTAGTCGGGCGGGCGGGCGGGACATTAAAGGCATTGATTGCTTGCTTGTGTGGTGGATTACCAATTGCTTCCCGTTGGTACCGGATTACGAGTAGATTCCATTTGTGGCGGATTACAAGCTGATTCCTTTTGTCGGGCGGGCGGGCGGGACATTAAAGGCATTGATTGCTTGTGTGGCGGATGGCAAACTGATTCTTATTGTGGCAGATTACACATTGATTCCTTTTGTCTGGCGGGCGGGCGGGACATTAAAGGCAATGATTGCTTGTTTGGTGAATTGCGAATGGATTCCCTTTGGCAGCGGATTTTCAACTTATTCCTTTGGTCGGGCGCCTTTTGCCGGGCGGGCGGGCGGGACATTGAAGGCAATAATTGCTTGTGTGGTGAATTACACATGGATTCCCTTTGGCAGCGGATTGCAAACTTATTCCTTTGGTCGGGCGGGCGGGCGGGACATTAAATGCATTGATTGCTTTCGTGGCGGATTACAAAGTGATTCCATTTGGCAGCGGATTGCAAGTTGATTACTATTATGGCGGATTACAAGCTGATTCCTTTTGTCGGGCGGGCGGGCGGGACATTAAAGGCATTGCTTGCTTGTGTGGCGGATTACACATACTGAAGGCCCTAGGCTTCCCAAGGATAGGCCCTACTGGACACCCTAGGGTAGCCCTAGGGTACCCCTAGGGGTAGGCCCCAGAGGTAGCCCTAGGGTAGCCCTAGGGGTAGGCCCTAGGGTAGCCCTAGGGTAGCCCTAGGGGTAGGCCCTAGGGGTAGCCCTAGGGTAGCCCTAGGGGTAGGCCCTAGGGGTAGCCCCAGGGTAGCCCTAGGGGTAGGCCTTAGGGTAGCCCTAGGGTAGCCCTAGGGGTAGGCCCTAGGGGTAGCCCTAGGGTAGCCCTAGGGGTAGGCCTAGGGGTAGCCCTAGGGTAGCCCTCCCTTGGGTGATCTATAAGGAATACTTGCAGTGATACATCCCCCGTGTGCTGCCCAGACAAATCACAGCAACGCGAGGAGAAGTGTAACCCGAGGAAGAGTGAAAGCAGGGAGGAGGATAGGGGAAGCTGGACGATGATTTCGGACTGCTTCTACACCACAAGTCCTGCAACGGGTCCTCATTCGAACGTGAATGACCCGCTCTACGGTGGTGAAATCAGACTTTGGCTCGCGTGCTCGCGCGCGTGCGCGTATGCGTGTGCGTGTGCGTCTGCACTTGCGTCTGCGTGTGTATGTGTGTGTGTGCGTATTTGGAGGCGAATGCGTGTACTTGTACTGTGCGCGTTCGAATGTGTGTGTGTGCGTACGTGAGTGTATGTGTTTGCGTGCGTGTGTGGTATATATGTGTGCGTGTGGTGTGTGTGTGAGTGTGTGATTGTCTGTGTGTGTGCCTCTGTGTGTGTGTGTGTGTGTGTGTCAGTGTGTGTATGTGTGGGTGCGTTGGTGCGTGTGTTTGTGTGTGTGTGAGTGTGTGTGTGTGTGTGTGCGCGTGCGCGTGCGTGTGTGTGTGAACGGGTGTGTGAGATTGCGTGCACGCGTGTAGTTTCTTCCAGCAGTCCGTGCACCTGGAGTTCTCTAAGGAAGCGGGCCTGTCTGCCAGTCTGGCGGCTATGTTGCCGCCGCCGTCGCCCTGGCACCGCCTCGTCGTCGCCGCCCGTCGGTTGGGCCGTTCTTCTCGTCTGGCGGCTATGTCGCCGCCGCCGCCACGTCACCGCCGTGTCGCCGCCCGTCGTCTGGGCGTGTGTGCTGGCCTGGCGGCTGCGTTGCCGCCGTGGCCGCCCCATGGGTTGCTCCACATCCGCGTGTTGCTATATATCTCTGTATCTGTATATGTATATCTGTATATACATATATGTGTAAAACGCATTATTTTAAGAATTGTGCTAGAGTCTACGTCCCCCGACTTAGGGGTCCCCCCTTTTTCGTATGGCACCGTACATATACATGTGACCAACCGTCCATCCTGAATATGAGCCCATACCATCCCAGACAGGCTGGTATCGTATCCCCCCCTTCTCACCTACCGCAAGCAACAATATGCGTGCGCATTCTTTTGTCACAGATAATCGGTTCTCATGAATATCTTGCAAGCGACGGAACGAAGTGCGCACGCGCTGGTCGTCGCGCGCGCATGCCGAGATCCTGCAAAATTGAGTGTTCCGAGCACATATAAAAACATGGGGCTTCGCAACAAGAGTGTGCCAACAAAATGCGCTCGCGATTTGCAAATTATTTTGGTGAAGAACTTAGGCTGTTCTCGTGTGTTTAACATAAGTTGCTACCAAACGCGCTTGTCGCGCGCGCATGTCTAAACCGTTCGAACGACCTTGCTCGCGTGCTGTCGCAAGAATCCCTTGCAACAAACAATACGAAATGCACGCGCGTGCGTCTTCGCGCGCGCATGCCGAAATCCTTGCCAATCTTAGTGGGCGCTGGAAGGATTTCAAATTCGAGTGTCCCGGCAACATGTGGGGACAACATGGCTTTGCAACATCAGTTTTCAAGAAAGCTCGCGCTCACGCTTCTGCGAGCATTAAGAAAATGACCGATATTCAACATGTTCATCAGATTCTGCCAGACGGCCCTCTCGCATCGCATGTCGAATTCTGTTGAACGCCCTTGCGCGCGTGCTGGGGGGGCACGATCCGCGCGACATACCAACATGCGGGCCACTCGCGCGTCTGCCGCGCGCGCATGTCGAACTCCTTTCCATAATATGATGCCCGACGCGGGGGCGCCGTCATTGTCGTCGGCGTGATCAGCATCGGCGCCGTCACTGACTATGCCGTCGTCGCTGTCACCATCGTCACCAGCATCGCTACTATCGCCATCGTGTCTACCGTTGTCGACGTTGCCATGATACCGCGCCCGTCAAAGTCGCCGACTCGCACTGAAGTGCCCGCTGGGAAAGTGCCCAGCGGTCAGCGCCACCGCGGCCGCGTCGGTCGCGCCAAACTAGCTGGCAGCTGCGCGCGCGAGCATGCGCGGGCTATCGCGGCCGCAGAGATGAACAACCAACACCAAGCACCCATCGCAATCGTCGCCGCAAGAACCTGCAAGCCAAGTTGCGGGCGGGTGGGTGGGATGCTTGTGCGAGCAGTGGAGCTGGCAACGTTTTTCGATTGAAAAGTAGGAACACCACATGTATTGCTCCACGTAGATTGCACAACGTAGGTTACACAACATTGATCGTTCCTCGTAGAACGCACAACCTATATCACTTTTTCCATACAAGGATATTTGAAAGAGCGTGTTCTACCGCTGCTGGCGGAAAACCGGGGGGGGTCACTACCGGTTCGCACCCCTCCCCCCCCCTTCCGGAAAACCAGGGGGGGGTCCCTACCAGTTCGAACCCCTCCCCCCCCCCACCCAGCTCATCATGAAAAGGCGGGGGGGGTCACCACTGGTTCGAACCCCCCCCCCCACGAACACGAAAACCGGGGGGGTCACTACCGGTTCGAACCCCCCCCCCCTCGAAAACCGAGGGGGGTGCGGACAGTGGTGGGGACGGTGGTGGTGGGGACAGTGGTGAGGGGACAGCGGGACAGTGGTGGGGACAGTGGGACAGTGGTGGGGAGGGTAGTGGTGGGGACAATGGTGAGGACAATGGTGGGAACAGTGGGACAGTGGGACAGTGGTGGGGACGGTGGTGGTGGGGACAGTGGTGTGGGGACAGTGGGAATGTGGTGGAAACAGTGGGACAGTGGAGGGTACAGTGGTGGTGGGGACAGTGGTGAAGGCGGTGGCGAGGACGGCGGTGGGACAATGGGACAGAGGTACAGTGGGGACAGTGGTGGGGACAGTGGGGACAGTGGTGGGAACAGTGGGACAGCTCAGTGGTTCGAACCGGTGGTGACCCCCCCTCCGGTTTTCGAGGGGGGGGGGGTCGAACCGGTAGTGACCCCCCCCGGTTTTCGAGTTCGAGGGGGGGGGGGGTTGAAGGGGTTAGGGGAGGGGGGGGGTTTGCCGGGGGAAGGGGTGGGGGGGGGTTCCAGCAGGGGGGGGGGGAGATTTTCGGGGGGGGGGGGACCCCCGGGCTCCGGAGAAAAAGGGGGGCAATTTTCCACAGTAAAGCGGCGGTGGATCACGCTCTCTCGGATATTTGGATCTACCCTTTGGATTAGCGGTGCACCCTGAGGACGTGCAATTTGCATATGTGACTGCCCCTCTGTTCATTCTGAAAGTATACCCGTACAACCCCAGCCAAGTCGGGCTCGACCGCACCCCCCCCCCGCCACATTTTGTTGCAAGAAACACTGTGCGCGTACACTCGTTTATCACAAATCATCGGTGCCCAAGAAGCCCTTGCAACCATGATGCGAAGTGCACACGCGCGCGTCGTCGCGCGCGCATGTCAGAAATTTCAACAACAAAAGCCCGGCGCCGTAACGATTTCAAAATCTTGTGTTCCGAAACATTGAAAAAGACACACGCGCATGTTGTTGTGCTGTGTTTTAAAGAATCGTGGGCGCACGATCGCGTTTGCACGCGTGCTGGGGGGGCACGACCCTGTCAAATAATACCTTGCGAGCCACTCGTGCCCGTCCGCCGCGCGCGCATGCCAAAATCCTCCCAACACCTTCATCACCGACACGGTGACACCATCATTGTCACCGGCGAGATCAGCATCGGCGCCGTCATGGCCCTTGCCGTCGTCATCGTCATCGTCATCACCAGCATCGTTGCTATCGTCATCGTGTCTGCTTTTGTCGGCGTCGTCATGCTACCGCGCCCGCCCGAGCCACCGACCTGCAGTGAAGCGCCAGCGCGGCTTGCGAGATGCGTTAGAGAGTGCCCAGCGGTCAGCACCACCGCGGTCGCGTCGGTAGCACCAGACTGGCTGGCCGCCTTGCGCGCCAGCCGGCGCGCGCCAGCCCAGCCGCGGCGATGCGCCAGCCAACGCCAAGCAGTCATGGCAATCGCCGTCGCGGGGTGGCTTCTCCTGCGTAATAGAGAAGAGATTCCACCACCCTCCCGGGACCAGACTTGACGCCTCACCCTGAGGATGCGCAGCTTACATACGGGAGGTTCTCAGCCGGCCCGTTTCGCTCGAGGCATCCTTCTAAGTCCGTATCCCGAATGACCAGATCCGAGATGGTCTGGCCCGTTTCGCCTGGAACATCCCCGCATTTTTGGGCGCCCAGATGTGGCGCGAGGGGCGGTCTGGCCCATCTCGCCTGAAACATCCTGGGAATTTGGATATTCGGAGACGCCGTGGCCTGAGGTGGTCACGCCCGTTTCGCTCAAGACATCCTCGCAACCCTGGGATTGGAGATGCCGCCCGCGAGGTGGTCCGGCCTGATTCGCTGGAGACATCCTCGCAGCTCTGGGTGCAGAGATGCCGCGTGCGAGGCCGTCCGGTCAGTTTCGCAGGAGATGTCCTCGCACATTTGGGCACTTGCTGAGGAGGAGTGCGAAGAGAAGGAGGAGGAGGAGGAGGAGGAGGAGGAGGAGGAGGAGGAGGGGGAATGATGGGGAGGAGCAGCGTAGGAGCACGAAGAGGAAGAGGAGGAAGAGGAGGAGGAGGAGGAAGGATAAGACTCGCGCTGTAGTCAGACAAGTGCTTGTGATGCCGGTGATCTCTGCACGCTCCTCGTCGCCGGGGCTGGGCGCGGCTCGGTCGCGCCTCGGGACACGGGCGCCCCGGTGCTCTGCCGCCCAGGGCTGCTTCGCCAGCCCGTGCGCGCCCAGATGGCGGCGGTGTCTCGAAGGACCCGCTGGCCTCAGGAGGTGTGCGCGTTTTTGTTATCAGAGCTGCACGGCCCTGAGGAGGAGGAGGAGGAGGAGGTCAGAGCCCCGAATCATCAGGGGTAACTCGGGTCAGGGCTAACTCGGGTTCGTTTTTCGGGAATCCGAACCCGAGTTGCCCCGGACCCGAGTTACCCCGGATAATTCGGGCGTCCAGAGCCCCACATCATCAGGGGTAACTCGGGTCAGGGCTAACTCGGGTTCCTTTTTCGGGAATCCAAACCCGAGTTACCCCAGACCCGAGGTACCCCGGATAACTCGGGCGCCCAAAGGAGGAGGAGGGGCTGATCTCCCAGATTGCGGTGATGTCTCGAGCGGCCCGTTTGTGTCAGGAGGTGGGCGCGTTTGTGATCAGGGCTGCACGGGCCTCGCTGGCCGTTGTTGTTTGCTCTGGGGCCGATCTGGACCCCATCCATAGGGCTTCCCTTGGCTGGCTGGGGGGGGGGAGCAGGGCACCTGATCCCGGGTTTTCCTGGGTCGCCAGGGGCAGCCCCGGGCGGCCTCGGCAACCCCGACGGCGGTGCTGCAGAGGTGCCGGGCAGGGGGTGCCTTCAAAAGAGCCCGGTGCGCATCATGGCCCACAGAGGCTCTGGCCCGTTTCACTTCAGACATTTTCGGAACCCCGGGCTCCGAGATGTCTTGGCTTGAGATGCTTTGGCCCGTTTTGCCTGAGACATGCTCACAGCTCTGGTTTCAAAGATGTGGTTGCAGAGGTGCTCGGGCCCGTGTCGCCTGAGACATCCTGGGACCCCCTGGCTCCGAGATGCCCTGATTTGATGTGCTCTGGCCCGTTTCGCCTGAGACATCCTCGCACTTGAGGTTCCAAGATGTGGTTCGCGAGGTGCTCAGGCCAGGTTCGCTTGATACATCCTCGGAACCCTTGGCTCCGATAGTTCTGCCCTGACTTGAGGTGCTCTGACCCGTTTGCCTGAGATGCCCTCACGACTTTGGGTCCCAAGATGCGATTCGTGAGGTGCCCAGGCCAGTTTCAATGGAGGCATCCTCGGAAACCCTTCAAGGTGCCCTGACTTGAGGTGCTCTGTCCCATTCCGCCTGAGCCGTCCTCCCAGCTTCAAGTCGGGCCTGTCCCTCTACAGGGGGAGTATTCAAAAATAGTCAAAAAATAGTCAGGGATATTTTTTGTTGTATTTCTTGACCATTTTGGAATATTTCTTGAGTATTTTTTATTTTTCGTCGCAAATCCCCTTGTAGGGGGACAGGCCCGACTGAATCCCAGGTCTGGGTTCCAAGATGCGGTTCTGGAGGTGGCCAGGCCAGTATAGGCTCTGAGATGCCCTGACCTGCTGCACTCTGGCCCGTGTCGCCTGAGACCTCTCGGGGTCCTCGGAAGTCTGGGTCCGATCGCCAGGGCCGGGCGGTCCGGTGGATGCCAGCAGCTCAAAGGTGTCTGCCGCGACGCGATTACACTGCGGGCAGCGCCACAGCTCGAAGCTGCTCAACAAAAGACCACCCGACCGACAGCGCAGTCTGGGAGCACGTTGCCCACCCGCGCGTCACCGAGCGGCGACCGAGCAGCATGGTCTGGGCCGTGAGCGGTGATATAGGAGCCGCAAGGTGTCTCGAGTGCCGACGGGAAGACGAGCAGGCTTAGATGCTCGTGGTGGGGACCGACCTCCTTGGGGTCCACCTGGCGGATCTGCTCGACCCTGCTTCGACCCCAGCTCGACTCCAGTTCGACTCGGGCTCGACGCAGGTTCGACTCGGGTTCGACGCAGGTTCGACGCAAGCTCGACGCCAGTCGGCGGACGTTCGACGCGGCCTCGGCGCGCGAGGGGGGCGCGTGGCTCTCCAGGAGGGTCCCCGGGTTTGAGCACCCACGAGCGGGCGCCGAGGGCCCGAGGGAGCGGGGCCGGAGGGAGGGGGGGGGAGAAGACAGGAACAACCAGCTGCCGGGAAGCGAGCGGGCCCTTGCCCAAAAAAACGAAGGATTGCAAAAAAAAAGGATTGCAAAACAAACGAAGGATTGCAAAACAAAAAAGGATTGCAAAAAAAGGATTGCAAAACAAAGGATTGCAAAACAAAAATTGCAATCCAGGTGATCGTTTTCTCGTTTTACAGTTCCTTGCCTTGCCGATCGGCGCGGGCCCTCGCGACCCCCGCGCTCCCCCCCCCCTCCCCGGCAGAGTGGGCCTTGGGCGTTTCCGGCGCCTGCTGTTCCAGGCAGGTGGAGGCTCCCCCATAGGGCGCACTGTAGCAAGCAGTCGCATTAAGCAGAGGTCCGGAGCGAGACCTCCCCCCCTCACCCCCCCTTCCGCCCATTGCCGAAACGCCGAATAGGAAAAAGTTCACAAGGTTGTCCTGCGAATCAATCCCAGTATTGCCGTATCCTGGCGGACATCCAGGATATTGCCAGAGAAAAGTGCACAAGGGCATCTGATTCAGAGATGTCTAGGGCCTGCAAGCGCTGTCTGTGGAGCTTGCAAACTCGAGAAAGGAGCTTCGCAAGAGCCCCCAAAGCGTTTCGAAGGAACTGCGGGAACGCTCACGGCAAACGTGCTGGGAACGAATGGGAAAACGCCTTCGGGACACGTTGCAAATTTACAAAACAAAAATACGTTGCTAGGCTCATTGCCCAGAATGGAAAGATTCCAGACGCGATTCTGCTCTGCCAGCTTCTAACCTGAAATTCTCGTAGCTCAGGTCTGGGACTTTAGGGCAAGCTGATGTTACAAAGCATGTTTGGCAATCCCCATCGCATTGTTGGAGTATTTCAATGTTTATTTGCAACGTGCATTATCGGATGATGTTCTGTGAATTCCAATAGTTTCATGGTTTTGCGCACCTTAGCGGTGGTGGAGCCATATCAATATATACGCTTCGCGTTTCGCCGCTTCTCTTTGTGTTCCAGGCTGAGCGGCCCATGAGATGGCCCGTTTCCCCGTCTTTCGGCTGCACGGTTTGGTCAGCGTCGTGGTTCCTCGTCCTTCTTCCTCATGCCATTCCTCTTTCTCCCCCCATTGCCCTCCCCTCGTTCCGGAATGATCAAACATCCGAGCACAAAAATTGAAACAAGCCCTCCTCCTCGTTTTTCCTTTGAAACCACTTCCGCCGCCCGTCATGTCACACCAGCTACACGCTGCGAGTCCCAAGTCCTCTTTCCCCCTCCCCTGTCTCCCAGCGTCGCGCGCTGTTCGTGTCCGTGGAAGCGGAGGAGCACAGGCAGCTGTGGATGCAGAGCGATCTCGCGAACGCTTGGGCGCTGCACTCGCCGCCGGCGCGCCCCAGGGCGCATGGTCTTGCCCCTTGCGTCTCGTCTCCCGGCGTCGCCATGATGCCCGTGACACGGGCCCTGGGGCGCATGGTCTTGCCTCTTGCATCTCGTCTCCCGGCGTCGCCATGATTCAGCGAGCGAAGAACGGTATAACATAATTTTTTTCGCTGTCGGGGGCGCCCGTCATTCGCCCGTTAAATGCCGTTCTTCGCCCGTTCAATGATGCCCGTGACACGGGCCCGCGGGGATCTCCGCCCCCTCTCCCCCGGGGTGGCCAGGTGCTCCTCCCGCGCCGCTCTGGTCGCGGCCCCCCTTCGCCGGGAGGCGGGCTCCGTGGAGCCGAGTCCTCCTCCTCCTCCTCCTCCTCCTCCTCCTCCTCCTCCTCCTCATCCTCCTCCGCCTCCTCCGCCTCCTCCTCCTCCTCCTCCTCCGAAAGAGCCGCCGCGGCACCTGCTCGGTGCGTCGGGGGCAGCTCGGGGCTCCCAGCCCCCCGGAGGGGGCCCTTCTGTCCATCCGCTCGCATAGCGCACGACAGGGCGCACACTGTAGAGTATCGTGTTAAGTCGTGCATGCCCGTCCCTCTACGGGAGGAGAAGTCAAGAATGTTGAAAAGCAATAGTCTGGTGACGATTTGTCGTGCTCTTTTGACTCTGCTTGAGCATCTTTTGATTATGTTCGTTTTTCCTAAAAGTCCGCCTGTAGGAGGACTTGCCTGACCTGAACTCCGGGCCGTTTTTCAGTTCTACAGTACAGACACACGATACAAAGCACCCGTGTGGAAAATCACGGGGACCATTGTTCGCCGACCTTTGAGGGCCCCCAGGGTGCCCTAGAGTTTCTGGGTCTCTGGGGCCATCGGTGGACAGGATACTTCCGCGGGGCCACTGCTGGCAGGCAGATTTTTCATTTGATGCGCCGAGGGTGGGTCGGGGGACCCATTCGTGATCGGGGCTCGCCGTGCCCAGGAAATCCCTTTCGCTCTCTCTTGTGAAGGCCCAGCGGCCGGTGCCGCCGACCTTGGAAGGCAGGACCATCCGGGGACCCCCCGGTGGCGGCCCCCCTCCAGGGCCCGCCAGGACCAGCATGAGGGGCGGCTCTTCTCATTCTGACCCGGGACCCCCCCACACCCCCTCCCCTCCCCACCCCCATCACCCCTGCCACTCCCCCCCCCCCCCCCTCCCCCCCCCCCCCCCCCCCCGCCCCCGCCTCCCCCCCCCCACCCCCCCCCAGCACTGGAGGGAAAGAGGACGGGGCCTCTCTCCGGCTTCACTGCGACGTTTCTTCCCTTGTGTCCCGATTTCCTTGTGGGGGTAACGGCGACGACGGCGACGACACCAACTCAAAGGGAAGAGCGATTCACCACACGCCGAAAGGTCGGCGGATTGGGAGCGTGCTGGGAAGGGCCACGTCTTCGAGGGTCGAAGGAGTTGGGTCTGTCTTCCTCGGCGGAGGCTGGCGGAGGGCAGCGGGAGCGAAGCCCGGGGCAGCTCCGCCAGCGGAGGCGGACGGAAGCAAAGGCTGTATTCCCAAGAGTTGCCAACTGTTTTGGTTCCAGGGTGTCTGGAGCGTGCTATTCCACGTTATGATGCTCCAACCTACTTTAGCCTTGATCACCCGCAAGAATCTCGAGCGCCAGAAAAAGTGCCGAAGCTCAAGGGTTTTCACGTGTCGGGCCCTGGGAGACACTCGCCCGACACTGTTTCGACACTGTTTCGACTCTTTGGACACTTTTCCGGGTGCTCGAAAGTAGTTCTGGGATGTGGTCTTTAAGTAGGACGGGAACACCATAAATCGACCTTACCTTTTGGTAGCACGAGTGGTGAGGATTCGGGCTGCGCACAGGTAGCCCCCCCAGGTAGTTCCTGCTGGTGTCAAGAGGCTCCCCCAGGAAGCCCCGTCTGGCATCAGCAGGCTTCCCGAGTAGTCCCGGGCGGTCTCAACACCCCGACCTTGGGGCACGCGCAACACCCCGGGGGCGCTGCCGGTGGCGGCGCCGGGGGGGTCGCCGGCCCGGCTGCTTCGGGGGGCCCTGAGGAGGCCAGCCGGGGCTACTCGGGGGGGGGGGTCTGTTGAGGCCAGCCCGAAGTCATGCCAAGCACGGTGACTGCTTATAGCGGCGCAGGCGGCGCCGAGCGGGAGCACGCGGCCGCGGCGCGCGCCAGGAACCGGAACCCCGAGGGGAGCGGCAGGGGTTTGAGGACGTGGTCGAAGGCGCGCGGCGGGCCGCCGCCGCCGTCGTCGAAGAGTACAGTTGGCACGAGTGGGCGGGTATCCTTGTGTCCTTCGTGTTTGCAATGCTTTTGTTTTTATTTGGGGCATCTCCATAACTCCATGGGACCTTGGGCCTTCGGACGAGGGGCCAATGATCCTGTTCCACGTTCTTGTGGCCACGCTCCTGCGGTGCAGCAACTTTGGTCAGCAATTGACAACCCCCCTTTCCAGTAAAGGAAATCGCAGGCAGCACCCTGAAGCGTTATTTTGGCGTTTGGTGCCCACTCTTCCCTGAAGCCCTTGGGCTATTACTAGTACGATGATTATGCGTGCTACTTCTACTACCACTATTACCACTACTGCGGCTGCTACTACGACTAATAAACATGCAACGGCTTATCATACCATTACTATAACGATTACTACTACTACTACTACTACTACTACTACTACTACCACTACTACTACTACTACTTCTAAAAGTGTTACTACTAGTTCTTCTTATACTACTACCTTGACTATTACTACGAATACCACGGCTACTGCGATTAACTCTAATTATTACTACTACTACTACTACTACTACTACTACTACTGCTACTGCTACTACTACTACTACGACTACTACTACTACTACTACTACTACTACTACGACTACTACGACTAGTAGTAACTACTACAACGACCATTACGACTCCTAGTACTACTTTTACTACTTCTACTACTACGCCGACGACTATTACTATTACTACTACTACTACTACTACTACTAGTACTATTACTACTACTACTACTACTACTACTGCTACGACCCTTGCTGCTACTACTACTACAACTACTACTACTATTACTACTACTGCTGATGCTACTGACACTGCTACTACCACTACTTCTGGTACAACTGCTACTTTAGCATTACCTCTACGACTACAACTACTACGGGCACGATGACTGCTACTACTACTATCCAACATGTATGTCCACCATTATTCGACCACTATCATTACCGCGACCACTTGTTGCACCACTACTGTTATTATTCTTACGACTTATAGTACTACTACTGATACTACTACTACTACTACTTTACTTCTGTTGACTAACCTTGTAATCATCATTACTACTACTACCACTACTACTACTACTTCTTCTTCTTCGACTACTACTACTACTACTGCTACTATACTGCTACTACTACTAGTACTACTACGGTTTCTACGACTGCGCCTACGGCTGCTTTTTAATACCACTATTGTTTGTTATTTTTCATTGGTCTCTGCTACTGCAAATACCACTGCCACTACTACTTCACTACGACTAATACAATACGACTGCTGCTCTTACTAAGACTCAACCTGCTGGAACGACCACTAACACTACGACTGCTGCTACAAGCATTCTTATTATGAAAATACAACTGTCACCCATAACAACAACAAGATCACTACCACTGGTTATACTTCCTACTGCTACTACTTCTTATGCGACTACGATTATTGCCGAGCTTACCACTACTACTACTACTACTACTACTGCTACTACTACTGCTACTACGACTACTACTAATACTAGTATTACCACCATTATCACTACTAGTGGAACTACTACTGCTACAACAGCTATTACTACTCCTGCTACTACCACTACTAGGACTATTATTACTACCGCGGCTACGGCTGCTACGGTTGTTCTTATCACCAGCACTACCGCTTTTAGTATTTCTACTACTACTACTACTGCTACTACTACTACTACTACTACTACTACTACTACGACTAGTAGTACTTGAGTACTAGTACCAGTGTTATACGGTTACTTCCACAACCACTACGACGACGACGACTACTACTACTACTACTATTACTACGACCCCTAGTGCTACTACGGATCTGCCTTCTGTACTACATTTGCGACGACGGCGACTATTACAACGACCTATATTGCCACCTCTTAGTACGATTACGACTACTACTTCTATTGCTATTACTGTTGCGATTACTACGATTCGTTTCCATACGACTACGGGTGCTACTACGATTATTGTTACTACCACTCATGCGATTACGACTACCACGTGTATTGCTAATAGTCTTGCTGCTACTACGACCACTGCTCCGACGACTACGACGACGACAGCGACGACGACTATGATTATTAGTAATGCTACGATTACGGTTGCAATTTCTATGGCTGCGTTCGATCACCTTGCGACTCCCACGGCGACCATTGCTATTGATGCGTTTACTACTACGGCCGCTGGGACTACGACTTCAATTACTACTGTCAGCAATATCACCACTTCTGCTATTGCTACTGTTACCGTATTGCGAGTAGTACTACTACTACCACTTTTACTACGATTGCGACTACTACCACTACGATGGCTACGACTACTACAACTATTACTACTACTACTAATACGTACTACTACTACTACAGCTACGACTACAACTATTACTATATTTATACCACTGCTGCTACTACTACGACTACTACAGCCGCGACTACAAATATTACGTTTACCACCAGTGCGACTACATTTGCCACAATTCCCTCTGCCTCTACCACTGCCACTACATATCCGACGTTTATTACTGTTACTACTACTACTACTACTACTGCTGCTAGTACTACATTACTACTACTACTACTACTACTACTACTACTACTACTACGACTACGATTACGACTATCATGGTTTATATTTATTGCTTCGGTAATTTTTGCGACTACAATCACGACTACGATTCTTGATGCTTCTACGACCCGTGCTACAACAACGACTTTGGCGACTTCTACTATTGCTTCTAATCCCACCTCTATTATATTGATTTATATTATCATTGTTGCTATGTGCACTTCGAACTACGACGTCGATTACTACTAGTACCACGATGCAAACTACTAGCCACTTATCACTGCTAACTACTGGCCACACTTATTCTCGCTAGCCGGAGTAGTAGTAGTAGTAGTCGTCGTAGTATTACTAGTACTAGTAGTAGTAGTACTAGTATTAGTACTACTACTACTATTACTACTACTATTACTACTACTACTACTACTTCTACTGAATACCTACCTGCCCACCTTCTCCACCACCTACCTACCGAGTTGCTTATGTTACTGTTGCGACTACTACTGCTACTTCTACTAGTACTGCAAGCGCTGCTACTACTGTTATTACTACTACATCGATTGTGTCCACCACTTTTTTTCTACTACGACGACGACTACTACTACTACGACTACTACTACTACTACTACTACTACTAGCATTACTACTGCCACTGCGACTACTATTACCACTATTACTACTACTGGGTTTACTGTTACTTCTACTATGTATATTATTTCTATCTTTGTTACGCCTACAACTACGATTACGACTACTACTGTCACGTCTATTACGACTACTACGACTACCACTCTACATCTACTAGCACGTTTTGTCGTATGACGAGCTTTTGGAACACTAACAGGTGTTACTGCTACCGTAACTCATGCTACCCCTACCACTGTTTCTACAACTGCTATTATTAGTGCTACTATTACTACTACTATCACTGCTGACCACTACGACTACTACTACCACTGCCACCACTACTACTACTACTACTACTACTACTACGACCACCACTACTACTACTTCTACTACTACTACTGCTACTACTACTACGACTACTACCACTACGACTACGACTACTATTACTACTACCACTACTACTTCGACTAAAGCCACTACTACTACTACCCCTACTACTACTACTACGACTACGATTACGACTACGACTACGACTTCTTTTGGTACTACCACTACTACTACTACTACTACTACTACTACTACTACTACTACGACTACTACTACTGCTATTACTAATACGACTACTAATACTGCTACTACTACTACTACTACTTCTACATTTACTACTATTACTACTACTACTACTACCACTACTACTACTACTACTACTACTACTACTACTACTACTACTACTACCACCACGTTTTTGTTACTACTATACGACTTCTACTACTACGCCTACTACTACTACGACTACTACTATACTACGGTTACTAATGTTATCATTTGTACGATCGCCTATTATATTGTTACTGCTACTACGACCTCTGGTGCTACGACGACTCAGACTCATGATCGTATATTTTCGGCGACGGCGACTATCACTACGACCTACACTGCCACTTCGAGTACGAGTACGATTGCTACTTGTACGATTAATACGACTACCACTCATACGACTACGGGCACTACTACGGCTACTGCCGCTACTATTAATACAGGTACGAATGCTACGTCTATTGCTAATAGTATTGCCACTACTACGACCACTACTCCGACGACTACCGCGACGACAACGACGACGACTATTATTTCTAGCAATACTAGGATTACGATTGCGATTGTTTTGGCTGCGTTTTCGATCACCACTGGTGCGGCTCCTACGACGACTATCGCTATTGATACGTTTCTTACTGCGTGCGCTGCGGCTACGACTTCAATTTCTATTGCTAGCAAGACCACCACTATTGCTATTGCTACTGGTAGTAGGCGTACTACTAGCAGTACTCTTACTACCGCTATTACGGTAACAACCACTACGATGGCTACGACTACTACAACGATTGCTACTACTACTACGATCACTATTACTACGACTATTGCTACGGCTACCAAAACTACTACAGCTACGCCTACAATTGTTATGTTTACTGCCTGTACGACTACAATTGCCACCACTACCACTGCCTCGACCACTACCACTACACCCCCGACGCCTATTACTGTTACTATTACTACTACTACTACTACTACTGCTACTACTACTACGACTACTACTACTACTACTACTACTACTACTACTACTACGAGTATCATGGTTTCCATTTGCTGCCGCGGCAATTTCCACGACTACGATCACGACTCCGATCTCTGATACTTCTACGACTACTGCTACAACAACACTTTTGGCGACTACTACTGCCTCTTATTTCTACATCTACTATTTCGATTACTACTATCATTGTTTCTCTGTGCGCTTCAAACCACGACTGCGATTATTATTAGTACCACGATAAAAAACGGCTTGTCACTTCTTATTGCTAACTACCAGCCGCAAGTACACTCGCTAGTCGGAGTAGTGGCAGTAGTAGTAGTAGTAGTAGTAGTAGTAGTCGTATTAGTAGTAGTAGTAGTAGTAGTAGCAGTAGTAGTAGTAGTATGTGTTACGACTTCAACTCAACACATACTTGCCCACCTTCTCCACCACCTACCTACCTTGTATTACAATTCGTGCTTCTGTTACTGTTGCGACGACGACGACGACTACTTTTACTACTACTACTACTACTACTACTACTACTATTGCTACTTCTACTGCAACCGCTACTACGGTTGTTATTACTACTACAGCGGCTATGTCTACCACTCTTTCCATGATTACTACTACTACTACTACTAGTGCTACTACGGCTAATACTACCACTACTACTACTACGACTACTACCACTACTACTACCACTACTACTACTACTACTACTACTACTACTACCACTACTACTACTACGACTACTTCTATGATTACTACTACTTCCATTATGGGTAGTATTTCCAGTTTTGTTTTTCTAACAACTACGACTACTACTACCATTACTATTTCTACGATCACGTCTATTACGACCTACTACGACTACCACTCTACCTCTATTAGTACGTCTTGTCGTACGACGAGCACTTGTAATACTAATATATATATATATATACACATGTATATATATTTATATCACGGCTACCTCAACTCATGCTACTCCTATCATTATTTCTTACGACTGCTGTCATTATTGCTGTCACTAGTGTTGTTACTACGATTACTACTTCTATGACTACTACGACTGCTCCTACTACTACCACTACTACACCTACTACTACTACTACTACTACTACTACTACTACTACTGCTGCTACTACTACTACTACTACTACGACCACTACTACTACTACGACTACTATTACTACCACGACTACTACAGAGACTTCTACTTGTACTACTACTACTACTACTACTACTACTACAACTACTACTACTACTACTACTACTACTACTACAATTGTTTTCTATCACGCGACTACTACGGCTACTACTACGACTAGTACTTCTTTTACGATGACTACTGCTATGATTACTACTCTCACCAATACTTATCATATTACTACTACTACGACTACTACTACTATTACTACTACTACTACGACGACTACTACTACTACTACGACTACTACTATTACTACGAGTACTACTACCACTACTACTACTACTACTACTACTACTACTACTACTACTACTACTACTACTACGACTACTACTACTACTACTACTACTACTACTACTACTACTACTACTACTACTTCTATGCCTACGGCTACGGCTACGGCTACTTCTACGAGTGTTACTTCTGAGATTCTCGGCCGCTTAGTCGCAGACGGGAATTGATTATATTCGGCGGCCCTCCGGGCTCATATATCGTTCCGTGCAGGGCGGGGGTCATACCCTGAGGTGGACCATTTCCAAGGACGGCCGACGAAACTGGTGATTGGAATTGGGAAGTGTATAGGACAGGGGCGGTGAGTAGAATGAGGAGGAATAAGAGAGGACACCATAATTTGTGGCCGAAGGGTGGGAGGCAATACTCACGGTCGAAAATGGCAAATGAGGAGTACTTGCGGTCGAAAGGGGGAGCAACATATATATATATATATATATATATGTGTGTATATATGTATGTGTGTGTGTTGCGGAATCCGTTCCCCACGGTTGATTTATGTTCTTTCGTTGTTGACGATCGCCAGGCAGGGTGTTTGATTGCTTCGCTAGGTTAGATACGTCAAAGAAGAAACGGGTCTGCTTGCATATGTTCCACGGGAGTTCCTTACTCCTTGATGGTTTGGGGGGTCCACCGGAGTCCCTGAGATCCTGGCGTTTTTTTTCACATCGGGCGACTTCGCCTGGTTCCGGGCCCTGGGGCACTCATAGATTGATCCCGCTCGGAAAATGCAGCAGAACGATGAGGTTTAGGGTCAGAGTTCCAGTCGTGATGTTCTGCGGTGCTGCAAGTTACGCAACGTCAGAACTCAGGGGTCCCCTGATGGCTCTGGGGGGCCCGCAAGAGTTCTGAGGACCTCAGGAAGTTCAAAGCTCGATGACAAGCGTGCCCTTAGACTTCTTCTAGCAAGGATTCTTATGGTATATGACGATTGTGGAGGTTATGTGGCTTGGGGCGTGTCGAGACTTTACTCAGACCAAGCGCGGTTTCTTTCGGCCTTCGGGAGGGTGCCATTTTCGGGCGTTCGGGCCATCAGGGAGCTATCCGAGCCGGACGCCTTGGGGAAGAGGTCAAGATCTCCTTGGTCCGGCGGAACTAGGACCCGGATGCATCGTTCCAGAGCGTTCTGGCGCGCCTTCAGAGCGCCCCAGAGCGCTCTGGAACGGCCCCAGCTCCCGATACAAATACGTCATCCAATGCCATTCGATGTTAGAGTTTCCCGGTTTGGACAAGACCGATCTCGTCCCAGTCTTAGTTTCGCCTTACCTCTGGGCTTTCGTCAGAAAGGATCACATCGTCGGACGTCTGGACTCGAGGATAGCGGTCGTCGGGAGTTTTCAGACCTTCGCCAGGCCCGCTTGGCGCTTGCAGAGGCGTCCTGAGACCCGAGACCTCCGCCAACGACGACGACGACGACGACAGCGGCGGCGACGACGACGTCGACGACGACACGACGACGTCGACGGCGACGACGACGATGTCGATGACGACGCCCGAAGACGACCGACGATTCTCGGGTGAGCGCCGAGCGCCCCGCCGAGTTGACATCGGCCGTCGGTGCAGTCGTCATCTTCGGGGATACGCGCTGGAGCTGTAATTTGGAACGCTCCTGCACCTCTCTCAGGGGAACATGGAGTCCTGATACAGTCGGACCGTTTCAAGATCGCGATCGGTTCTGGGAGGGTACCCTCGTGTTTTTCGTGCTTGTTGGATGTTCTTGTGCATCCTGGGGGGGTACTCTTGGATGTTCTGTTTTTTTCGGCCGACGGAGGGTCCCACGTGCTTGAAGGAGGCTCCGACTGTAGCGATACCCTCCAAGATGTGTCCAGGTGTCCCTGCCGCTCCGCGCGGGCAGCAGGGCTCCGGGGGCGGGGGGCGCCGGATACTCCAGGGACTCCTGGAATCGAACAAGAAACGCCACAACTATAAACTTTGGGCGCTCCGCGCGGATTTTTCTTGGATCCGCGCTCGGGTCGAGGCGCGAGACATGGGGCGTTGCAATCTCTGTCACGCCAGGCGTTTTCGCCTGGCTTCTTGGGCCCTGGGCCATCACAGGTCGATCCGGCCGAGGGCATGCCGCAGAAAGACGGGGTCTGGACCTCCACTTTTTTCTTTACAGCCGCAGGCGGAAGCGCCGGCGGCGAGCAGTCACGGTCGGGCTGCGGCCGTGACGAATCCCCGGGCGCGCGCGGGGGCCGCGGATCAGGCGGCGGGGCAGGCAGCAACCCAGGGCGTCTGAGAGGCCAGGTGGTCGTGCAAGCTGCAACCCAGGGAGTCTGAGGGGTCAGTCACCCAAGGCGGTCGTGCAAGCTGCAACCCAGGGTCTGGACCTCCGGCCGCAGCGTCGGATCTCGGGGGAGGGGGGCGATGACCGGCGGGGGGTGCGCCGGGAGTGGCAGGGGCCCCACCCTGTCGCGCCGTCTCCCGCGCGGCGGCGGCCACGACGGGCTGTTGCCCCGCGCTCCTCCTTCTCCTCCTCCTCCTCCTCCTCCTCCTCCTCCTCCTCCTCCTCCTCCTCCTCCTCCCCCTCCTCTCCTCCCCCTCCTCCTCCTCCTCCTCCCCCCTCCTCCTCCTCCCCCTCCTCCTCCCTCCTCCTCCTCCTCCTCCTCCTCCTCCTCCTCCTCCTCCTCCTCCCCCTCCTCCCCCTCCTCCTCCCCCTCCTCCTCCTCCTCCTCCCCCAGACAGCGCAGTGGAGGGGAGGCCGCTGCTGCGGGCGGCGTGCCCTGCGCGGGTGGGCTGGCCAAGCGAACGAGCACAACGTAGCTGATTTTACTCACGTGTGGTTTCGCCGATCGGCGCGGGCCCCCGCCCCCTCCTTCCCCCCCCCATGGACCAGATCTTGGCTGCTTCGGGCGACTGGTCAGGACCCCGCTTCTGGTCTGCTTGCGGGACTGGTGAGAGGAAAAAACACGATCGATCAAGCACCCGCCCAGACCCAGACCGCCCCCATGCCCCCAACCCTCGGCCAAGTGTCGAAACCCAGAACGAAACAACGCTTACCAACATCGAGGGAGGAAAAACCACCCGGACCCGACAATTGGCGTTTACGAAACGGCCTTGGACGTTTATTGGACAGCCCTGCCCTGTTCGATCCCTTCTCTGGGTGCGTTCACTGAAATCGGCTTCGCGTGTCGGCGTGGTTCTTGTGAGGGCGGAGTTTTCCCGCTCTCTACAATAGGGAAACACGGGGAGGAAGAGGAGGAGGAGGAGGAGCAGGAGCAGGAGGAGGAGGAGGGGAAGGAAAGGAAAGGGGAGGAGGAGAAGGAGGAGGAGGAGGAGGAGAGGGGGAAGGAGGAGGAGGAGGAGGGGAAGGAGGAGGAGGGGAAGGAGGAGGAGTTGTGCTCTGTACAGCAGGGAAGCACAGGTCTCGTCGTTCCTTCCTGGCTCGTGCCTCTTAGTCTCTGCCGCCGGGCCTCCCCCCCCTTTGCTCTGGTTGACCCGAGATGGACTCCAGCGATACCGGGGGTGGTGCAGCAGGTCTGGTGCGATAGGTTGTCGGGGGCGGAAAAGAGGGGGGTGATGACTAGGGGGGGGTGGATATCATGGCGGGGGCCATGATATTCCCCAGATCTCGCGGCGCCTCTTCTTATTTCATTACGTCCCTGGCCCCCCCGCTGGGCCGCGCACATGCCGCCGGTCATGATTTGCACCCCCCCCTCTTGGACACCCCCCTCTTGGCCGCTCCCGAGGTTGGTGGGGTTGCAATAGGCCTTGGGGCGGGCAGCACAGTCTGGTGCTCAAATGTCTTGCTGGGCCTTCGTGTGCGATGCATCCGTTGCGGAGCCGTTTCTCTGGCGCAGCACATGTGCAATGCAATTGCCCCGAACCTGTTGCACCACCCCCTTTCCCCTGACCTTCCAGAAGGGCTAAAAGAGAACACCAGGACCTCGACACCAAAGTTCTTGCCGACGTTTCAGGCAGTCCAGATAGGTCTGTAGTTCTGGAGCGCTATTTCTTTAGCACCCTGGAGGGTCAGGGCCAGCTGGGCCCCCTCATTGGGTCCACGAAGACGTGCGCTCGTGGCGAACTGCGGGCCGCCGGGCGCGCCTGCCGCGCCAAGCGCGTTTTGCGGCGCCCGGCTCGCCGGGCTCCGCCGGCGCCGGGGTTCGCGCGCGCGACGGGGGGGCCCCAGGCTCAAGCAGCGGCGAAGCGTCCTGGCCTGTCTACACTTGGATCGCCGCGGTGGTTGCGAAGGGGATAAAGGGGGGGTTAGAAGTGGAAGCTAAAGTGGGCTTCATGAGGCCTGAACCACCTTCCCAAGTGGGTCACGAGTGCCCGATGTGGCTTCGGATGGTGAGGCAACTCCGCTAATGGGGCTCCGCCCACTTAGCCCAGATCTGTACGCCCTGAAGCCACTTGGGGCACCTGCAACCCACCTCTAAGCTGGGTCAGGCTAGACAGAACCCACCTCAGCATCCACTTGTGTCCCCCTATCCTCTTAGCAGCCCCCGCGGCGATCCACGACGGCGCTGGCGGCGGACGCGGACAGCGCGACGGCGTCCACGCAGGAGCCAGGCAACGAGCCGGGGTTGTCGATGCCGTCGACGACGTCAAAGAGGCGGCGCGCGCCCGGCGCCCGCTGGGACGGTTGGGCGGTGTCCGGCCTCGCAGCAGGAGTGGCGCGAGTCGAAGTGGAGCCTGGAGGCAGCCTACCCGAGGACCATGCGCCGCTCCCCGTCGTACACCTGCAGGGCGCGGTTCAAGGGCCCCAAGCCGGTGTCTGCGGCCGCCAGCAGCGTGCCCCAGATCGCCCTCGACGTCGAGAAGTCCGCAGCCGGTGGCCAGCTTCACGTTCGCGCTGCACTCTATCAGGCAGCGCGAGCAGGACCTGGCCCCAGGGCCCATCTACGCGATACCGTCGCCCATTGTCTCCGTGCCGCACCCCACGCTGAAGAACGTGGTGAATACCAAGTTCGGAACGGGGGCCCTCCCGCAGATAGACAAGGTGTGCGACCCAGCCGCGCTTCTCGATCAGCGGCCGCGAGGCCATGAGGGAGCTGGACATGCCTCCCTCTGACGTCGCCATCAAGGGCAAGAACGGCCGTCCGGGAGGATGCGAGTGTCCGGGCCGGCGCCGGGGGACTACCAGATCGATGGGCCCATGGGCCCATTGGCACCTTCAAGTCGGTGAAGTGGACGATGCCCCACGCGGGCGGCCGGACCGAGGCGAAGGTGAAGGAGACGGACGGCTTCGGCCCAGGCGCCTACGGGGTGACGAAGCTGACGAACAAGGGGAAGCGGTCGTCGCCGCAGTGGAGCATGCAGGGGAACAATCCATGGGCCGAGCGACGCGTCGCAGTGCACGGTCTTCCTGCAGGCTCCGGAGGCTGATCGGCACCGCGCGCGGACATGCCTCCGCTGAGGCGCTGAGGAGCCGCGCGCACCGAACACCCCGGCCCCCCCCCGGGGCGGGGCAGCGCGGTGCGTCGGCGGCGGTGCGCGCCGGAGGCGCGGCCGCCGGCCTCAGGAGCGCGCGCGGGCCGTGGGGAGGATCTCGGGGGGGGGGGGAGGACGAGGCGCCGTGGAGGTGCAGGTGCCAGGGCGCAGATGGTATCTGCTGAGTGCTCTGCTGTCGCCGCTGGCCCACCCGCGGCTGGCGCTGCGTAGGGTGGCGGTCGCTGACCAGCGCATGCGGCGCCGAAGGGGGTGGGGATGATCCGTTGGTTTGAAGATGGAACAACAGAGAGGCAGGTGCATCTTGAGCAAGCTCCCTGCGGGCACCTCATCGTGCGGCCTCGTTCCCCTGTTCTTGGTGCAGGCACGGAGCCGATCACGGAGCAAGATGCTGCCGCTGGTCCGTGCGAAGATTGCTTCTCTTGAGACGCGCTGACTAGTTCCTACCGGCGGCGGGCACATCGGGGTGTGGAGGAAAACAACAGATGTTCTAATAACCTCGTGCGGTTTGCACGACATGTTCTCAGAACACTTTTGGTTGAGGCTGCCTCGTCTTAATCCATCGGGCTTATGTTCTAAGAGGCTTGTCTTTGTTCTTAGAACGTTTTTGGTTCTAAGAACACGTCGTGGTAGACCTGTAGGAATGCTGGGACGGTTGGTCCCTGCTCAACAGGCGCGCCAGTCAAGGGTAGCGTTAAGTCGGGCACGTAATATTCAAAATTAGTCAAACCATGATATGTGAGCGATGTTGTTGCTTGTTATTCTTTCTTATGTCTAGATCCATTTAGGCTACTTGTCATCTTCCTTCCAAAACCCGCCGGCCTAAGAGCAGCGACAGGGACGAGACTGGCCCATGAGGGGGGGGGGGGGGGGCGGGAGGGCCAACCTGCCCATAGCGCGTGCAGTTTCGCTCTCGAGGGTCTATCGCCGATCTGACCGCGATGTACCGCCGATTCAAAGTTAACGCTTTAAGAATTCTGCAAACGCAAAGATAAACATGAATGAAAAGACACAAAGACATGCTTAGCACATGTTCAAGCGGTCTTTAAAAAATGTAACACGCAGGCTTAAAACAAGTGAAGTACTGTTAGAGTGTCCATTGTCATGGCATCCACAACCATGTTCCCCCTCCTGAGCCAGTCCTGCCAACACTCATCGTTCCCCCATCAGGCAGGCGCGCCAGGAGGTGCGCAAGTCGCGCCGCCAGGACACCTTCAACCCGTCCTCCTCTCCGCTGCTGGTTCTCCTGTCCCTCCTCCGCTGCGCTCCTTTTATGCTGCCGCTCCCACGTGGCAGCGTGAGCGAGGGCCGCGCTGGTGTCTATGAGTCTATTCGAGTTCGTCGGTGGGTCGAGTCTTTGGACCCCAGTACGCTGTGAGAACGCACCTGATTGCACAAGCCGAATGCTTGATGTGAGATTCTGCAGGCGGCAAGCTTGAAAACGTGGCGGCCCGCGGTAGGTTCGCGCCGTGTCGACCGGCGGCGACCCCGCCGCTGGCATTTCATGCCGTACGCCGCCGGCGACCCAGAACTGGTCGGTGTGGAAGGATCCGACGCTTCGGAACTGGCCGATCCTTCATTCCCAGACCCCCGTCGTCGTGATTTTTGCACGATGTCGACCCCCAGAGGTCTCGACCCATTCCCGGGGACCGATGTCTCATCCAGAGTCGGCTTTTGACGCTCCCGAGGCCCGATGAGGGCCCCCCCGGATGCCGAGCACGACAAAAAACCTCCCGTCGTGATTGCGTCGTTGCTCGAGGGGGCCTGGCGTGTTGCGCGATCCCCGCGGCGAGAGCTCGCCGTACCCGCGACCCGCGGGCGAAGCGCCCACGACCTGCGAGCCGCCCCGCCCGCGGCCCGCCGCGCCCCGCGGCCCGCCGCCGCGCGACGCGCGCCCTGCCTTCGCGGCCGCCTCGGGCGCCGTCCTCCGCGCCACGGAGCGAGAACGGAGCACACGGCGCCGGGCCGGGCCTCGCGGCACGGACCGCGCGCACACGGCACTAGGGGGCTCGAAAGACTTGGAGGTCATGCCACCCCGAGTGCCTTCGGCACGGCGGCGGGCTACAGGAACACTTGTGGACGAGCAGGGTCGGGCGACAAGCGCCACCGCAAGCGCCCCGAAGAAGAGGCGCCCGACTCAGGCGGGCACCTTGGGGAGCTGCGCGATACGCCGCGCCGCCAGCGCCGCGAATTCGGAAGCGCTGCCCCTGACGAACCAGCAACACACACCCATACCCATAGGGGGTCGGAGAGGGCTATGGGTGCGTGTTGTCGGATGGGGGTCCCCGCTCGAACGGGAGCGCTCCCCAGGGTCCGACAACACGCACCCATACCCATAGCCAGTCCTCCTCTCAACGACCCCCTATGGGTATGGGTGTGTGTTGCTCGTTCGTCAGCCCCCAGCGCAGCGCACCCGCGCGCACAGCGCTGGACGGGAGCACGCCCGCGCGCACAGCCCGGAGGTCGTCTGGCGGGGCCGCGGAGGGGCACGGCCCGCACGAGCGCGCCGGGGGGGCCATTTGTCGGAGCCTGCGCGCGGGCCGCCCCGCTCGTTGGTCCCCAGGGGCTGGGCTTCTTGTTTCGGGCGAAGAGGACCAGGCACATGCACGGATCCTGGCAGGGCCCATCCCTGACCCAGGATCGGGCAGGGGGGCGTACGCACCGATCCTGGGCTCAGGATGGGCCTGGCCAGAACCGGCGTATGTGCATAGTTTGTTTCTCCTCTATTTGTTGGCCTCGTGTCGATCAGAGGGGAGACTTCGCCCCCCGCCTTTGGTTCCACCCCCAACATGTGGTGCCCAGTTTGTGGTACGGGTTGATGGCGGGGGAGCCCCGAGCCAGGTTGAGGGACATGATAGGCCGAGCTGCAGGAAGACCATGGTCGGTGCCAAAGGCAGTTCTGTGAGGTCACATGGTTCAAGCGATGCGACATTTGTGATGGATGGGGTCGGATGATTTGGCGTAGCTCCGCTGCTTGCTGTGGGCACTATGTGAGGTGATCAAGGAGGACGTTGCCCAGTCCGCCGGTATCCCCAGGCACGCGATTGACTTGCAAGGGGGGATGTTCTCGCTTGCACTCCCGCCCGTATCCTGCCCGTTTCCAGATAAGCAAATAGTATGATTGTGTTGGCCGAATGCGCTCGATGCATCATGAGAGGGAAGCGCGGTAGCATAGGGTCGGGTATTGACGGGAGGAGGGCAGGACGGGACGAGCCGTAGTGGATGCACGACATGGCCAGGGTTCTCGAGACGGTACGGGGTCGTGCGTTCGCATTGCGAGTACCATCTCGGCGTGGCTCGACAGAGATAGGCTTGCCACCATAACCCAAGAGGAGGAGGAGGAGGAGGAGGAGGAGGAGGAGGAGGAGGAGGAGGAGGACGGAGGAGAAGGGAGGAGGGAAGGAGGAGGAGGAGGAGGAGGAGGAGGAGGAGGAGATGGACGAGGAGATGGACGAGGAGGAGGAGGAGGCGGAGGAGGAGTGTTGGGCATGGCTCGGCAGACGAAGACATGATGCCACGGGGAGATGCCTCTCCAGGAGCGCTGGATGTGAGGAGGTCCAGCTTCTGATTGCTGCTACTTGTGCTGCTGGAAGCCGCAATGTATCAGGAGGGGAAAAAAACACAGACACAATTAACCGTCGATTCCAAAGAAAATATGGGAAAATATGGGAAGTGCGGAGGAAAACAAAACACTCAGGAAATATAGGAAAGCATGGGGAATCCTGCTATGTGTGTATTTATGTGTGTGTGTGTGTGTGTGTGTGTGTGTGTGTGTGTGTGTGTCCCGGGGCCCCTTCAGTGTAGCCACCTTAGGGCAAGGACGACCTCGAAGCGATCGGAATCAGCAGCAATTCGAGCTGCGCGCGATCAAAGTCGATTCGCATGCCGCCACGCCCTGCCCGTCTAGAACTGCGATCGTGCGAGAACCAAGGCACGCTGGACGAAGGACGAAGCCAACATCTGTGGATGGACAATCGGGAGAGTGGCCAGGAGCCCAAGGAGAAGAGCGATACTCATGTCAGGAGAAACGTTGGTGGGGGATAGGCTCAGGGGGGGTCATGGATCCCCAATCGCCCACTAATAGCCGATAGATGCCTGATAGCCCACCCCGCCCAATCTCATGGGGGAAACATCGAGCTTGAATCGGCGACACATCGCCGATAGATCGGCGATAGGCCCCCGATCGCAAACCCGAGCGTTCCTGTGTGTGGGAGGGCTATCAGGTTCTTATCGGCGATCTGTGTGCGGTTGAGGGTCGATGCCTGTCCCGCGGTCCCTCAGAGCCTACCCCCCACATGCTTCTCCCGCGTCCCTCCGAGTTTCTCCCGATAGGGGCCGATAGGGGCGGATGCGCTGTCGGGGGCCTATCGCCGATTTATCGGCGACGTGTCGCTGATGCAAGCCCGATGCTGCCCCCCCTCAGCTGGTCCCCACCCCCCCGAGCGCCGCCCTTCAGGAAGGAGGGAGCCCAAAGTCATCGGTCCTTCGATCTTCGACTGTTCGATTCTTCAATCCTTCCGCTCGGCGGCTGGATCGCTCGATCCCTCGATTCCGTCGATGCCTGGACCGCTCGACCCCCCACTATCACAGCACTCGACCCTCTTCGACCACGCGATGCCAACGATCGCTCGATCCCTCGACCGCTCGATGCCAAAGATCCCGCCATCCCTCCAGCGCGGAATCCCCCTCGATGCCAGAGAAACTCGCCCTCCTCATCCTACTTCTCCTCCTCCTCCTCCTCCTCCTCCTCCTCCTCCTCCTCCTCCTCCCTCCTGCTCCTCCTCCTCCTCCTCCTCCTCCTCCTCCTCCTCCTCCTCCTCCTCCGCCTCCTCCCCATCCCTCCACCGCGGAATTCCCCCCCTCGGCCAAAGGCATCCTTGGCCGTGGGGCTTGGGCAGCGGGGCCGAGCCCCCCCCCCCCTCTGCAGAGCCAGGGCACGGCTCTCTTGGTGAAAAAGGGAAAGGGTTCCGCTTCCTGCAGGAGTGCGGCCTCCGGGAGCGCGAGAGGCACGCCAGAAGGCAACACTCGGTGCAGGAAACCGCCAGGAGACCCAGCACAGGGCCCTCCCCTTCCGCCTCCCCTCCCCCTCCTCCTCCGCCTCCTCCGCCTCCTCCTCCCCGTCCTCCTCGTCTCCTCCTCCTCCTCCTCCTCATCCTCCTTCTCCTCCTCCTCCTCCTCCTCCTCCTCCTCGTCCTCCTCCGCCTCCTCCTCCGCCTCCTCCATCTCTTGGGGGCTTGATCGGGGGCGGCCTCTTCGGGTCTCCCGGGCGCGCCTCCAGGGCCTCTGGGGGGCTCATGGGGCCACCTTGGGGCGGAGGGCCAGAAAGGCCCCTTCATTTCTCCCCACTTGGGCCTCAACTTGGATCTCTGTTGGAGCCCTCCTGGGCCGCCTTGGAGCCCCTTGCCAGTGGCGCCCCGACGCCCGCTGGGGGCCGCGCGCGAGCGCGAAGCGCGCGCCTCGCGGGCGCTTCCAGGCACGGTGAGGCCACCGACGAGAGCGAGGACGAGGCGCTGGGCTTGGCCTCGCGCTCTGGCGGCCGGGAGGAAGAGATGGGATGATGAGGAGGGAGGAGGAGGAGGCGGAGGACAAGGAGGAGGAGGAGGAGGACGAGGAGGACGAGGAGGAGGAGGAGGAGGACGAGGAGGACGAGGAGGAGGAGGAGGAGGAGGAGGAGGAGGAGGAGGAGGAGGAGGAGGAGGAGGAGGAGGAGGAGAGAGGATGATGAGGAGGGAGGAGGAGGAGGAGGAGGAGGAGGAGGAGGAGGACGAGGAGGACGAGGAGGAGGAGGAGGAGGACGAGGAGGACGAGGAGGAGGAGGAGGAGGACGGCGAGGAGGAGGAGGACGGAGGAGGAGGATGATGAGGAGGAGGAGAGAGGAGGAGGAGGAGGAGGAGGAGGAGGAGGAGGAGAGGAGGAGGAGGAGGAGAGGAGGAGGAGGAGGAGGAGGAGGAGGAGGAGGAGGAGAAGGAGGAGGAGGGAGGAGGGAGGAGGAGGAGGAGGAGGAGGAGGAGGAGGAGGAGGAGGACGAGGAGAAGGAGGAGGAGGAAATGGAGGAGGAGGAGGAGGAGGAGGAGGAGGAGGAGGACGAGGGAGGAGGAGGAGGAGGGAGGGGGAGGAGGAGGGAGGAGGAGGTGCTCCTCCAAGATCCGCAGGGATCCTTCGTGATTTTTTATTGGATCCTTCTTTCTCGAATTCTCAAGGAATCCTGCGGAATCCTTGCGGAAGCCTTCAGGAATCCCGCCGGCTTTTTTCAGGAATCCTCAGGCATCATCGGGGATCCCTCAAGACTCCTTCAGGAATCCTGCGAGAATCCTTCCGGAATTCCGCAGGAATCTTCAGAATCTTTGAGGAACCCATCAGGAAACATCAGAAATTGTTCTACGGAATCCTTACGAAATCCTTTTCGAAGCCCTCAGAGGCATCCTTGAGGAATCCTTCCAGGATGCCGAGGCATCCTCAGGAATACCCCAGGACCCCTGCGGAAAATGCAGGAATCCTTACAGAAGCCCAAGCTGAACCCACGGGAATCCGCCAGGAAGCTCAGGAGGCGCCTCCTTCTAGGCAGCGCCTATGAGGCGCCTCACGCGCTCGCAAGCGCAAACATAATCTCGGCCGGGATCTGGCCCGCTCCGTTGCCATTACCGGTTGGAATCCGAACCGTCCCGTTGGGATCTGAATTGTTCTCGCCAGAGGGGCCGAAGAGAGAGGACAGAAATAGAGGACGCGATTCCTTCTGACCCGAGGGATCCTGGCCGTGTCGGCGGACGTCTCCGCCCGCCCGCCGGCCACGGGGCCAGCTCGCTCTGGGCGCCCGGGGCGGCACACCGTCGCCCCGCAGCGGGCGGGCCAGGGCCTCCTGGTGGGCGGGCGCGCGTCGGGGGGATTGGCCGGGCCGCGTGGCCATCGCGCGCTGGCGTTAGGTCGGGCGTGTCCCCCCTACAGGCGGGTTTCGGGCGAAAAATAAAACAGAGCCCAACATGTCAAGAAATATTAGTAGAAGGATCGTTCCCAGGCTATTTTTCACCATTTTTGAACACTCCTCCTGTCGAGGGACACGCCCGATTCAACGCTGGCGGAGTGGAGGCAGAAATGCTCGCGTCGCGACAAACAGGATTGGAGGTCGACCTCAGAGGTGACTCACGTACCCCAGGATTGGAAGTTTCGAAACATACCCCCCCACACACCAAAAAAAAATAATTTCCGTAGATGCGCATGGGTTTTATTCAGTTCTCGTGAATTCTACGGAACATCGAATTCCTGGGCAAATCAATTCTTATCCCCTATTGGGAAATTCATGGCGGGAGGGGTTTGGCCGTTTTCAAGGCTCGGAGGCCCTCACTGGACCTCGGGACTGTCAAACATCATCCGGGATGCAAATTGGTTTGAGGAAGGGTTCAGGACTTCTGGGGGGCCCGCATTGATAAATCAAGACGTCGCATGTCTTGGGGGGCGACGATAGGGGGTATAGGCTCGGGGGAGACGCATCGACCCCCACTCGCCCAGTGATCGCCGATGGGGGTCTGATAGCCCTAGCCCGCCCAGGAGCCCGCCCAGGAACGTGCGGATTCGCCATCGGAGGCCTAACGCCGATCTGTTGGCGATGCATCGCCGATTCCAGGTCGGTGGCTCTCCCCTTGAGCCAGTCCTAGGGGAACGAAGAATGACATAAGCATAAAAACTCAGAGGTCCGCGCGGATTTGTGGGATCCGCGCTGGACCTCCCTGGCGGCGCCTCCGACGCCGCCCCTGGCGCGCTCCGCGCGCCAGGGAGGGGGGTCCGGCGCCGATCCGAGAAATCCGGGCGGACCTCCGAGTTTTTACGTTTGTGTTATTCTTCGTTCCCCTAAGTGTAAGTCGGGCCCCGTCCCTCTACAGGAGGAATATTCAAAACTAGTCACAAACTAATATGGGGACGATCTTTCCATCATCTATGATCATTATGAGGTATTTTTTGATATCATTTATTTCTCCTCCAAAATCCGCCTGTATGGGGAAACGCCCGACCGAACCCGAAGTCCCCCCCATCGTTGCCCCACCTCAGAAGAACGGGGCCTCGCGAGCCCGCGGGTGTAGCCAGAACCGGGTCGGGTGAGGGGACCCGGCTAGTGGTAGGGCCCCCGGAGCCCTCAAAGTGGCCAGCATCATTGGTGGATGAGCCATGTCCGCCGTATAGCCGGTGTTGTTTTTTGCTCGGGGGGCGGCAGCCCCGGTCCGTGGGGCGGGGCGGGGGGGGGGGCCAGGGTAGAGGTGGATTGAAGACAGAACGAGGGGAAACGAAAACAAAACGAAAACGAAGAGCATCGTTTAGGTTCAGCCCTGGGGGGCGGGGGGGGGGGCGCCCCCCGGCACACATCACCAGACCAGGTCCCACGAAATCCAGTTCTGCCCAACGCCCGGCCGGGCGCTCTCGCCCGGCCCTGGGCCCGGGCACCGCATACGGCGGCCCGAGCCGGCTCGAAGAAGGCAGCGGAGAGGTGGGGTCCAGGGTGAGGTCGGGCATGTCCCTCGTCAGGAGGAGGATTCAAACAGAGCATAAAAGGCAAGCCAAATAGTCTAGGGACGATGCTCCTACTATGTTTGTCGATGCTTGTAGATTGTTCTGCCATTTCCTTCGTTTTTCGTCCAAGCTCCGCCTGCAGGAGAACATACCCGACCTGAGTCCAGGGTTCCGGTCGTGGGTTTCGCGAGAGGGTGCCTTGTTTGTGTCGTCTCGTCGGATCTCAGGGAGAGTGGGGGCAGCGGTGTTTGGCCTTGGGCCAGGCCCCTTCGTCGCCACGGCTGGGCGCAGCTGGGAAGGCCGCCGCGCTATTGGACTCTGGGAGGGGTCCTTGAGGACTGGTGTCGAGCCGCCGTCGTCTCCGCTCGCCCTGCCCCGATCGGCGGCCGCATGGGGCCGCCAGACAATATCAGATACCGGTCCGCCTGCCAGTGTTGGACAGTCTGCCGGCCGAAGTGTTGGTTAGCTGGCCGATCGCCGAGAATGCGGTGACATTAACCCGGACGGCCAATCGAGCACGATCGTTCTGTGTTGTGGACGGGTACAGCCTCCATGAGGGGAAGCGGATCTGCCTTGGGGGGTGAAACAAATCAATCCGCCTGTTTCTTTTTGTCACAGCCGAAGCCCTGGCTTTTAAGTCGGGCGTGTCCTTCTACAGGAGGAATATTCAAAAACAAATAATGAAGAAACTGATAAGGGATCGATGTTGTGAATTATGTTTGAATGCATGTTTAGCATGTTGGGAATAGTTTTCATTTTTCGTCCAAAATCCGACTGTATGGGAGACACGCCCGACCTACACCTAGAGGACGCAGTTGCTTTGATCTCCCGGCCAGTCCGTCATAGTGTCACTGCAGGGCACGGCAGAGTTCGGCACATCTCACATCTCTCCACGTCTGCACACAGGGTCCTTACGATGTGTCCAGAGGCTTCCCAAACACAGAGAATTTGCACCCTTGCCTCGTTGTCGCCCCTCTGGGCCTCCTGCGCGTGCCCGCGTAGCCACGCGCGGATTCGCCTCGGGACATCGGGGCGTGCCCCGCTCCGGCTCCCGGGAATGGGTGCGCAGCGGTCTCGGCATGCTCCAATCACCGAGGTCGGCCCCACTTTCGCCGCACAGGTGGAGTTGAGCCCTCTCGGCTGCCCGCTCGGAGGAGGAATGTGATCAGCCCCCCGACTGCGGTTCGTTTTGCCTCCAGGTGTTCCCGTCGCCCCCAAGGCTCTCGACCTAAGTAAACAATGTTTTGGTGCGTTCGTGTTGTTATCGGTTCGTTTCTCCTTGGCTTCGCTCGCCACTTCTCGGCGACTACAAAGGGCATGGCGACTACAAAAGGTATGGTTACGCGGGGGTGAGGTTTGCGATCGGCGCCGTCGGGGCCTGGGGGGCCCGACGCAGTCCTCGTCGGGCCTCTTCGGGGCGCGACGGAGAGCTCTATCGAGGTCCTCGTCCGCCCCCCAGGGTGCCCCTCAAGGTGCCGGTTGCATGCAAACCATACCTTTCGGAGTCGGCGAACTTCATTCAAGACGAACCCCAAACGAACACGGTACACGAAATTGCCAAAACACAGTTTTTGGTCGAGCTCCTTTCGTTTCCGCGTTTGGCCGCGGCCTGCACAATGGGCCGCGCGGGCCTTTTCGAGCATTGCGTAGCGTCTTCTTTTGTTTGTTTGTTTTTTGTCCTCGCTCTCTCTCTCTCTCTCTTTCTCTCTCCCTTGGGTGCGAGAACTTGTATTACTCTGTCGCTTGGACCGTAGGACATGCACACACAGCGCCCTTCTCTCCCCCGCACCCCCTTCCTCCCCACCTGCGTTGTTCCCCCCCTCCTGCACCGCGGATGGATTGTGCTCACCTGCGTTGCCGCTGCTTGGGGAAGAACATTGTTTTTTTCCGTTCTCTCTCTCTCTCTCTTTCTCTGTCTCCAGGGAAGCGTATCGTCCGCGACACCACGGTCGCAGAACAGCAGCAGGCGCGCGCACGCGCGCGCGGCTCCCCGCAGTGCCACGGCCGCGCCCAGGCGATCGAGTGCGCTCGCAGAGGCGGCAGCAACAACAACAACAACTCCGCAGCCGCAGCGGCCCCGTCGGCGGTGCCCCGCCGCACTGGGGGGCGCGGAGGGGCTCCTGCACGCACCTGGGCCGCGGTGGTGAAAGGTTTTCCGTTTGGAACAAGTCGGGGCTCAAGAGATGGGCCGAGCATGTTCTTTGGGTGGAGGGCAAAGGGTGAAATCTGGAATGCCGTTTCGATGAGTTTTCGAGGCTTGAATCTGCAATAGGTGAATCACAGGACGGATTGATTTTCGAGGTGCAAAAGCCCATATGGATTTCACCCTGAGCCCTACACCTTAAGAAAATGCTCAGATGGGGGTCAGTGTAAGCAGGGGTCAGCCAGAGCGCCCGACGTTCCAGGATCCTGCAGGGCCAGGGTCGCACTGGCCCGGGCTTGGGCGCAGGGCCCTGCGGGATCTTGCAGGAGCCTCCGCGTTGACCCGGGCTGGGGCGCAGGATCTTGCAGGGTCTTGCAGGATTCTGCGAGGCTGATCCAGGTCTGGATTGACACGGGTCAGAAGATCCCCGGAAAACATCGGTCCAACGTTTAGTCATTATGGTAAATATATGTGTTGTTAAATGCATTGATGTCTGCATGCAATACATGTTGATATGTCTTGTTGCCACTCGCTGGCGTGCATGCTTGTCGCTTCGCGTGTCTGGTCAGCCCATGCAGAAACAGATCGCCAGGTGAGGTGCCTTGATCAGAGTCGTGCAGGGGCATGCAGTGAAACAGCCGCCTTGGAAGTGTTTTCTCGGAGGTCGTTTGGAGCCGTCTTGTGTCTCTCTTGGGGTCATCGCGGAGCCATTTGGGGCACTGTTGGGGCCGCTTTGGGGCTTGGGGGGTCTATGGGCCCTCTTGGAGCTGTTTAGGGGGGGGCTCTTGGGACCGTCTTGGGCCCCCCATTTGCGCTCTCTTGGGGCCATCTTGGAGGAGATCGATCAAAGAAGGGGGGGAATCAATTTGGGCCTCACCCCCCCCCCGGAAGCTTCAAGATGGCGTCTTGGGGGCCTCGTGGGCCGCTCGTAGGCGCCTCTTGGGCGCTCTTGGGGCCGTCCTGGTTTCGTCTTGGGCCCCTTCTGGGGCCTCTCTAGGCGTGCGGGTCACTTTACAACCAGAAGCGCACTTTCCAACCATATGGGTCACTTTACAACCAGCTTATAACATCCAAGAAGGGCACTTTGCAACCAGGAAGGGCACTTTACAACCAGGCAAGTAACAACACATATTGAATGCACGCGTGCCTTTCCCTGAAATCTCCGTGGGCAAGCGCAAGGGTGGCTTTGGGCTCTCTGAGGCATGTTGGTTGTAAAGTTGCCCATCGCGCACGAAGAAGCACTGCGCACGAGTTGGCGATGCGGCGACCTGGTGCGCTATGGCATGTTGCGTGCTGGTGGGCGGGTTCGAGTTTTGACCTGCTCTCTAAGCTCTGTCGGTCAGTTCTGCCATTGCTTGCTTTGCCTTTTTTTCTGACGGGCGAAGGCTAGTCGCGCAAGGCATACGAATAAACCATGATCCCGTCCAAGACTGGAGCTGCATGGCAGTGGAAAGCTGTAGTGGGAGATGTGGTGGAAGCGGGGGCTACAATGGGAACTGCATGGTGTTGGGAAGCTGCGGTGGCAACTGTGGTGGTCGCCAGGCAACGGTGGGAACTGTGGTGGTAGCTGGGCTGCAATGGGCTTTGCGGTAGTAGCGGGGGGTCAGTCGGAATTGTGGAGGTAGCGGGGCTGCAGCGGTAAGTGTGGTGGTAGCAGGCACAGAGGTGGCGGTGATGCGCTGTCACGGTGGCTCAAGCTGCTGCGCTGGCACGGTGGCTGAGGCTGCTGCCCGAGCACGATACCTGCGTTGCTGCGCTGGCACCGTGGCTGACGCTGGAAGAAACGATCTTCGAAATAGTTGCATTTATTCGGGACGTTGAACCTCGATCTTCCAAGACGAGGAGCAGCAGGGGGCCAACTGGAGCGGGCGCACTTAGCCCCTTGCAGAACACCGTGGGGCTTCAGGGGCCAACGTGGCCCAAGAGACCCGCGGTGCCAATGGCCTAGTTCCCTGGAGCGCTGGGCCCTTGTGGAGGCCACTGGGCTCGCTTCCTGTGAGTGATCCCTAAAATGGGCAGCGCGTCGCCCTGAGCCTTCCTACGTATGCTGTCGCCTTATTCCCGTGCGAGCACGGGGCCCTTGTTGAGGCCGCTTGGCCCCTGCTAGCAAGCCCTGTCTTAGTCTGCTGGGCTCAGAGCGCCAGAGCGTCCAGGCGCTCGGGCTCAGAGGCATCGCTGGGGCCTGCTCAGAGCGTCCAGGCGCTCGGGCTCAGAGGCATCGCTGGGGCCTGCGCAGAGCGTCCAGGTCCTCGGGCTCAGAGGCATCGCTGGGGCCTGCGCAGAGCGTCCAGGTCCTCGGGCTCAGAGGCATCGCTGGGGCCTGCGCGGGGCGTTCAGGCGCTCGGGTTCAGAGGCATCGCTGGGGCCTGCGCAGAGAGTTCAGGCGCTCGGGCTCCAGAGCGCCCACGTGCTCTGGATCATTTGTCAGAGCGTCCGCGCGCCCTGGAGCACTTTTGAGAGCGCCCACTTGCTCTGGAGCATTTTTCAGAGCGCCCAATTGCTCTGGGGCATTTTTCAGAGCGCCCACTTGCTCTGGAGCACTTTGCGGAACGCCCAAACACGCACGGCCACTCTGAGCTGGTTGTAAAGTGGTCCGTTCTGGTTGTAAAGTGGCCCGTTCTGGTTGTAAAATGGTCCGTTCTGGTTGTAAAGTGGGCCGTTCTGGTTGCAAAGTGGACGTTCTCGATGAGAAAACATACTTTCCAATCCTATGTTGGTTGTAAAGTAACCCATCTGGTTGTAAAGTGGTTGTTCTGGTTGTAAAGAGACCGAATCTCCGGGCTACCTGCAAGTCGGGCCCTTCCCTCTACAGGAGGAATGTTCAAAAATAGTCAAAAAGTGATAGGGGGACGATGTTCCAACTATTGTTGACAATGTTTGGAAATATTTTGACTATCCGCCCAATATCCGCCTGTAGGGGGACATGCCCAACCTAATGCTACCTTGGAGCCATCATGAGGCCCAAGAAGCTCATCGGACGCGAAAAAGCGAGAGGCCAACAACCTTGATGCGCCCTAGGTCTAAAAAGGAGTTTGACACCTCGGGCGGTGCCTTGGAAAACGGAAGTGGCACTTCGAACCCTCTTGGGGTTGACTTGGGGCGTCCTTGAGGCTTGAGGAGGCTATCGTGAGAGATGTTGAAGTATCTTGGGCCATCTTGGAGGCTCTCGTGGGCTGTCTAGGGCCCTCTTGGAGCCATCTGGGGCTATCTTGGGCGTTCAGACAGCTCCGCCCCCCCCCTCCCAGGCCCAGGGAGGGGGTAATTAGGCGAGGGGTCAAGGCGCCTTCCTAGATAGCAGGCCGTCTCGCTCACTCCCACCAGCCCTCCCCACACAGATGTAGCACCCGAGCCTCGGCATGATCAGCGGTCGTCTTTGGATGGACAGCTACTGGGAACCAAAACCGATCCCATGTGCCACGCGTGCCAGGCGCGCCACGCGTACCAGGCACCTCCGGGGCTATTGCAGGTTTTTGCCATCATCTCTGCACTGCTGCCGGCTCTCTGGCACGGGGGTGATACGTTTTCCGGCGAGTTCGTATCTTGTGTTATCTGCCCTGTCGTTCCTTGCGTCCGTTTCCACGCTGTCTGGTGAGGAAGGAAGCGGCTTTCCAGTGCAGCCGGCACTCGCGTGACGACGGTGGTTCTTGAATCTTGCGGTCCGTTCCCATCTTCTCGGGTCGGGCGAAAGGGGGGGATTGGGAAAGGGGGGGTTACGAAATTTGCTGCATGCAGCTGGTTTCGGCCTCACCGAGGAGCCCAGTCCTCGATACATGGGCGCCTCCGGCGCCGGGAGGCGCCGGGAAAATCAGCTACGTGAGCTGATTCTCAAACCCCCCCTTTGCTATCCCCCCCTTTCGCCCGACCCGATCTTCTCCCTCCCCCCCAAAAAACAGAAAGCGCGCCAGGTGCACACGGTGCGCTCCGCGTGCGCCAGCTGCGCGCCGCGTGCGCCGCGCCGCCCTGCCGCAGAGAGTGTTCCCGGCCGCGGCGGGAGCGTACAGCCACGCTGGGCGGCACGCGCAGGGTGTGTGCGCCGGCGGCGCCCGCGCACGTGGCAGCCCACAGCGGGAAACATTCAGGATGAACAGAAACACGCAGACACAATTAATCGTCGATCCCCAGGAAAATATAAGAAAATATGGGAAGTGGGGGGGAAGACAGAAACCCAGAAAATATAAGAAAATATGGGGAATATTTTTATTTGTGTGTATTTATTTGTGTGTTCCAGTTCCCCTTCAACAGCGGGAAACACGTCGGCCCCCATTGGTAAAACGACGCGAGGATCGGGACAAAATCGGGTCGGGACAACTCGAAAAATCTCTGAGGATCGGCGGGTCTGGAGGATGTATTGGGCGCCGCGGCCGCTCCAGAGCGTGCCGGAACGCTCTGAGAGCGCTCCGGAACGCTCTGGAGCGATTTATCCCGATCTTAGCCCTGTTTTAATTGGCTGGCCGAAAACCCATGCCCAGCATGGTGCCTGGTGGGCCTGCGCACAGCAGACCATACCGTGGGGGCGCCCATCCATAAACCATCTGAGTTTCGCCAGGGTACCCCTGGGTTTCTTCTCTCCGCGCGCTGCGCGGCGACTTCCCGCAGCCGTGGAAGGAGCTGTTGCGTTCAGGGGTGCTCCAGGTTTCCCCTCAGGTGCACCTCGCGCACGGGTTCGCAGGGTTGGGTTTCTTGCGAGGGTTTCTTGCGGCCGCGCCCACACTGTACGCTACCACCCCCACCGCCCCTGTCAAACACCACTTGAGTTCGCGGGGTGGCCGCGCATGATCCAAATGTAGCCGCGAGGTGTATAATGCATTGTTTTTGGAAGGGATGGCCCTGCGCACAGCAGGCAATGTGCTGACACCCCCGCCGTCCCTGTCAAAACAACAAAACGAAGTGCTCGCGGGCCTCACGAACATGACTTAGGACTTTGTCCCCAAGTCTATTTTGTATTGTTCTTTGAAAGGGACGGTAGAGGGATCCGCATCGGCTTGGTTGCGCAGGCTCCGAATTTGGAAGCAGAGTATGTTTTGTATGGTTTTTTGTCAGGGAATGCTGGGGGGTTGGAGCAAAAGGTCGGCATTGTTCCCGGTTGGCTGCTAGTCGCCTGGGGGAGGGGGTGTATACCAGTAGGGAGCAGTGATCGAACCCCCCCTTCGCCCGCAAGCCGTCTCGCTTACCCCCCCCCGCCCTCCCAACACATAAGTCACATCCGATGTAGTCTCAGCATATTGCCTAGGAGTGCCACGCATGCCAAGTGCGCCCCGGTTTCCCGTGCGCCAGGCACCCTGGAGGCCCAAGCGAGCCAGGCGCGCCAGGTGCGACACGTGCTCCACTTTCAAGCAATATGCCGGCACCCCTGCCGTCCCTGTGACACAAACCAATGCAAAATGGTCACGGAGCGCCCGTGCAAGCTGCAGATATGGAGGCAAAGTGGATTGTGTATTGTTGTTATGACAGGGATGTTTGGCCTGCGCGCGGCGAGCAATATGACAGCACCTCCGCCGCGCCTGTCAAATCAATGCAAAGTGATCGCGGGGCGCCCGCGCACGCTCCAGATGTGGAGGGGAAGTGTACGTTGTAGTGTTTTTTTGTTTTCACAAGGGCTGGTTGCCTTGCGCACAGCGGTCAGTATGACGGCACCCCCGCCGCCCCTGTCAAATGAATGCAAAGTGATCGCGCGGCGCCCGCGCACGCTCCAGATGTGGAGGGGAAGTGTACGTTGTCAAATGAATGCAAAGTGATCGCGCGGCGCCCGCGCACGCTCCAGATGTGGAGGGGAAGTGTACGTTGTATTGTTTATATATATACATGTTTATATATACATATATATATATATATATATACATACATACATACATATACATATAAACATACAAAAAAGGTTGTTTGGCTTGCGCACAGCAGGCAGTATGACGGCACCCCCGCCGCCCCTGGTCGAAAACCAGGGCAAGGTGGTCGCGGGGCGCCCGCGCGTGCCCCCGGACGCCGCGGCAGAGCGAGTCCGATATTGCTTTTGTGCCACAGCGGGCGGACAGGCCCTCGGTCAAAGACCAATGCGTACAGCGCAGCACGCATGCTGCATGCGAGCGAGGGGGGGAAATGAGAAGGAGAGCCCTCGCGCGGGACTTCTCTTCCTCCTTCTTCTTCTTCCCTTCCTTCCTTCTCTTCCGCTCGCCGCCCATGCTTCGGGCTGGCCCACGGTCGGGGTGGGGGAGGGGGTGTAAATTCGTAAGGAGCTGTGGTCAACTCCTACCCCCGAGCAGAGGAAGGAGGAGGGTTGTGGCAGGGAGCTGAGAAGAAATCGAACCACTCGGCCCAGAGGGCTGGTGGGGTGGGATGAGTCGGCACAGGTCTCGTTGTACTAGGTCGCAGTCTATCCCACGATCTATAGAGTGAGAGACAGAAATGAACAAAAAATGTGACGTACCCAACCCATCTGTATCAATGGAAACGAGGAGTTGCCGAAACTTGCATGGACAATCAACTTGATGTGTAAGCTACTTGGGACACGCGCCTATGGCATGATGCGCAGCAGAACCATACAAGGACGAGGGCCGACAGCTACAGGCTCGAAGAGGACATGGGGAGTCGGGAACGCAGAGCAGGAGAAAAACGTGCGGGAAGCCGAACCATCAGCACGGTAGCAGCAGAGGGAAGGTGACTGCAGGAGGAGAACAAGGACGAAAGCGGCGTCTAATTTGAGTTTGCGGTGGGTACCCACTGTGCTATGCCCCTCAGCAGCCCTCGAAAGTGACGCCATGTTCACAGATCGCAGCCCCCCAGGGATGGCGAGGTCTAGTTCGAGTCTGCGGTGGGTACCCACTGTGCTGTGCCCCTCAGCAGCCCTCGGCAGTGGCGACAGTTTCACAGATCGCAGCCCCCCAGGGATGGCGAGGTCTAATTTGAGTCTGCGGTGGGTACCCACTGTGCTGGGCCCCCCAGCAGCCTTCGAAAGTGGCGACAGTTTCACAGATCGCAGCCCCCCAGGGATGGCGAGGTCTAATTTGAGTTTGCAGTGGGTACCCATTGCGCTGGGCCCCTTCAGCAGCCCTCGAAAGTGGCGACAGTTTCACAGATCGCAGCCCCCCAGGGATGGCGAGGTCTAATTTGAGTTTGCGGTGAGTGCCCACTGAGCTGTGCCCCTCAGCAGCCCTCGAAAGTGGCGACAGTTTCACAGATCGCAGCCCCCCAGGGATGGCGAGGTCTAGTTTGAGTCTGCGGTGGGTACCCATTGTGCTGTGCCCCTCAGCAGCCCCCGAAAGTGGCGACAGTTTCACAGATCGCAGCCCCCCAGGGATGGCGAGGCCTAGTTTGAGTCTGCGGTGGGTACCCACTGTGCTGTGCCCCTCAGCAGCCCTCGAAAGTGGCGACAGTTTCACAGATCGCAGCCCCCCAGGGATGGCGAGGTTTAATTTGAGTCCGCGACGGGTACCCACTGTGCTGGGCCCCCCAGCAGCCTTCGAAAGTGGCGACAGTTTCACAGATCGCAGCCCCCCAGGGATGGCGAGGTCAAAGGCAGGGGGGAAGAGAGGGACGGGAAGGAAGCAAGGAGACGCGGGAGCAGTGCTCTATTCAAAACGAGAACCCAACGCTGGAGGGTTGGGAAATTACCCTGCGACGTACCCAACCCACGTGCATCAAATGGCAAGAGGAGTATGCCAACATTAGCAGGAACAACGACAGTGTAGACGCGGCGATTTGCTGTGCAAGCTACATGGGATGCGCATGCGTTGCACGATTCACAGGACGACGATCGAAAGAACGAGGATTGAGGCCCCAGGATCGAAGAAAAACGGGTACGGGAACGAGGGGTAGGAGAGGGATGGAATGGAGGGCGGGGGGGGCGAAAGGCCATCGCGGAAGCAGCAGCATGCATGGAGAAGGTGAGGCGGGGAATAGGACGACGATGAAAGTGGCGGGAGGAGACAGAAGACTGCCGCGTTTTTCAAGTGCGAGCTAAACCCGCAGCGCTGCCTGCGCCATGTCGTCGCAGAGTTCCACATGATAAAACTTGTTTAGAGTGCAAGGAACGAGCGAGGCGTAGCTCGCCCGCTAGCTTCTCCGCCTCCTTCCCGCACATTTCAGCGCGGGAGCTGAACGCTCGCAGGCGCGCCGCCAGGTCTGCGGGCGGCCCGCGGGAAAGAAACTCAAGGCCGGGGTCGCGCATCATCTATCGGTTGTCCATCGTCCAAATCAGAGCCCCGAATCATCAGGGGTAACTCGGGTCAGGGATAACTCGGGTTCGTTTTTCGGGAAGCCGAACCCGAGTTACCCCGGACCCGAGTTACCCCGGATAACTCGGGCGCCCAGAGCCCCGAATCATCAGGGGTAACTCGGGTCAGGGATAACTCGGGTTCGCTTTTTCGGGAACCCGAACCCGAGTTACCCCGGACCCGAGTTACCCCGGATAACTCGGGCGCCCAATCCAAAGTTGCACTGGCGACGTACTGATTGAACGCGGAGCGAGCAGCATCACGCGCGTGCCTGAACGCCACGCAGGTACAGTGCACGCGCGATTGGGACTTCAGGTCGATCGCGCGCGTCTCCACCAGGCTTGGCAACACCACGCGACTGAGGATCTCACTGCGGTCTGCCATGCTGCTGTCCGCGAATGCAATGCGCTGCCTGCAAGTAAGGCGGCGGCGTCCACTTGTCTCAGAAGATGTTCCCGCGGGCCCGAAGGGCGACCGCCAGCTCGAGCCGCGGCGCCGGCAGGCCAGATAAGGATCATGCAACAGCAAAGACGATGACAGAGCAACGAGGTATCGGCGAGTGCATGACCGGCCTCCGTTTCCTGCACTTCTTTCCTGTAGTTCCCCTAGCTCATCGAGCTCAGCAGATGTTTCTGCGGGTCCGAAGGGCGACCGCCAGCTCGAGTCGCAGCGCCGACGAGCTGCATCCACATCCGGCAACACCCCAGGAGACACTGGCACAAAACGATTTGACGTCAGTCAGTGCCAGACCACTCCATGTCTAGTTCCTCGCGCACATACAGTCGATCGCAGATGCGGGATAGACGAAGTAGAATGACGGGTCCAATCTGCGTCCGCGCAGGACGTCACTATGCTGGACCCCGCAGCAGGTCTCGAAAGTGGCGACAGTTTCGTGGGCCCCACAGCAGCCCTCGAAAGTGGCGACAGTTTCACAGATCGTAGCCCCCCAGCGCTGGCGAGGTCTAATTTGAGTCCCCGTAGGACGTCACTCCGCTGGCCCCCCAAGCAGCCTTCGAAAGTGGCGACAGTTTCACAGATCGCAGCCCCCCAGGGATGGCGAGGTCTAATCTGAATCCCCGTAGGGCGTCACTCCGCTGGGCCCCCCAGCAGCCTCGAAAGTGGCGACAGTTTCACAGATCGCAGCCCCCCAGGGATGGCGAGGTCTAATCTGAATCCCCGTAGGGCGTCACTCCGCTGGGCCCCCCAGCAGCCTCGAAAGTGGCGACAGTTTCACAGATCGCAGCCCCCCAGGGATGGCGAGGTCTAATCTGAATCCCCGTAGGGCGTCACTCCGCTGGGCCCCCCAGCAGCTTCGAAAGTGGCGACAGTTTCACAGATCGCAGCCCCCCAGGGATGGCGAGGTCCAATCTGAATCCCCGTAGGGCGCCACTCCGCCGGCCCCCCCAGCAGGCCTCGAACGTGGCGATAGTTTCGCAGATCGCAGCCCCCCAGGGATGGCGAGGTCTAATCTGGGCCCCCGTAGGGCGTCACTCCGCTGGCCACCCCAGCAGCCCTCGAAAGTGGCGACGGTTTCGCAGATCGCCGCCCCCCAGAGATGGCGAGGTCTAATCTAAATCCCCGTGGGGCGTCACTCCGCTGGCCACCCCAGCAGCCTTCGAAAGTGGCGACAGTTTCACAGATCGCAGCCCCCCAGGGATGGCGAGGTCTAATCTGAAGCCCCGTAGGGCGTCGCTCCGCTGGGC
>CAUYUJ010014593.1:0-25000 GCA_963575745.1 Prorocentrum cordatum
AAAAAAAAAAATGTGGTTCGATACTCGGGGCTTCCCCATCCAACGCTGCCTAAAAATCACGGTGAATTTGCAGGCAATAACGACACATTCGGTGGCGGCCGATTTCGGAATCGCTGCGGCACCGTCGACCTTTGCAAACAATTATTGATGCAGCCGTATTCTTTATTGCCACCTGTGCCATGGGGCTTTCCCGCGAACCAATCATTACGGTACGGAGGGCGTTGCTAAGAAAAGCGGGTCAGAAACGACCGCCGTTCAGCAAAAAAAAAAAAAAAAAAAAACGCGTAATCTTTCTAGAAAAAAATACCGTTTTACAAACGCATTAATATTTTCAGATTTTGCGTTTGCCGTTTCAAAAAAAAATATTTGTCCTTTCAGATAGGGCGACGACATCAATATATACCCAATGCTCCCTGGCAAGGCCCATCTGGAACCCAGCAGCTGTGTATATGTTGCGCCGTCCTAGCGTGGCCAGGAAGGCGCATACGCAACTCTTCGGTTCAGAATGAACCTGTCCAGCGAACAATTATAAATTTTGTCGCCCGCGGTAAACGTTTTTGAAACAGAAAAACACGAAACTGGAGATTTCCGAGGCAGCGCTGTTGATGCGTAAATTTACGCGGCGGTATGATTCGGCAAATTCGGAAATAATATTAACACGGCACGGGGTCGGGAATGGTTGGGAAACCAGGTTTACAGGATAACGTGCGGCGGCACCATAGAAAACTAAGGGGATTGTTTGCTCAGTGAACGCGCTACGACCGCGGGGTTTGCACCGTTGGCGCCCGATAACGTTTCGCGGAAACGCCGCTTGTTGCCTGCTTTATCTGGTAGTGCGCCATATCATTAGATTCGGTGTTTTTGGTATTCGCGTGTTTCCTAAGGTGATTTACAAATCGATTTCGGCTTTTCGCCCAAACGTGTTGGGCTGCCGTTTGCAATTGCAATTTAGGAAATGAACGTGCAATTTGAAATCCCAAATTGAAGCGAGGCTGGGTTTTCAAACCATATTAACGCGAAAGCACCAGATTAAGACGCTCCTTTCGGGCGCCAGCTCGGGGAAGCACTCGGGCCGTCAATTCGGGCGCGGGTGCCTGCGCAAGCCGCGGGTGCCTGAGCGCCTCTGTCCAGGCACGCCGCCAGCGCTTGGGCGCGCTCATCCGCGCTCGCGGTGGGCGCCCGAACGGAACTTCCTAGGCCAATGAGTTTCGGAGCCCGGAGTTTTTTGGTGTCCGTTTGGTTTCGGACGATGCAGCATCGCTCAAGCTATCGGAGCCTCGATCGACCCAGAACCTCCCAGACATTTGCGTTTCGAGCGATCCAGGGCCTACTAGACCCTTGCACTGGGAATCCCACCAGCGCTTTAGGGCGTAGGTGGTCTAGAGCGTTTCCTCTGCCAACCCCCCTTCTTTCCCTTCGGGGAGGGGTTTACCCCTCCCCTTGCCCCTCCCCACTGACCTGGACGGGGCGTTCCGCGACGCGTTGGGACGCCCAAGATGGCCCAAGACTGCTCCAAGAGCGAAAAGGCGAGAAAACACAAAACATTAATTTTCCTTAGGTTTTGGAAGGATTTTGGCCTCTTGGGGGGGCCCAAGAGGCGATCCGAGGCACTCTAGAGGGGCGAGGCTAATTCAGGCTCCCCCCTTCTTTTATATATATTCCCAACATGGCCCCAAGAGCGCCCCGAAGGCTCCCAAGAGCGCCCCAAGAGCGCCCCAAGAGGGCCCCAAGAGGCCCCCAAGATGCCCCCAAGAGGCTCCCAAGAGACTCCCAAGAGGCCCCAAGAGAATCCAATATGGCCCAAGACGGCTCCAAGAGCGAAAAGGCGAGAAAGCAAAAAACAATGATTTTCTGTAGGTTTTGGACGGGTTTTGGCTTCTTGGGGGGGGGCCCAAGAGGCCACTCGAGGCACTCTAGAGGGGCGGGGCTAATTAAAGCTCCACCCTTCTTTGATAGATCTCCTCCAAGATGGCGCCATGAGCACCCCGAAGGCACCCAAGAGCGCCCCAAGAGCGCCCCAAGAGAACCCCAAGAGGCTCCAAGAGATGCCAAGAGGCGCCCAAGAGGCCTCCAAAAGGCTCCCAAGAGACCCCCAAGAGGCCCCAAGAGGCTCCCAAGATGGCCCAAGAAGGCTCCAAGAGCGAAAATGCGAGAAATCAAAAAACATTGATTTTCCATAGGTTTTGTAAGGATTTTGGCCTCTTGGGGAGCCCAAGAGGCGACTCGAGGCACTCTAGAGGGGCAGCGCTAATTGGGGACCCCCCCTTCTTTGATAGATCTCCTCCAAGATTGCCCCAAGAGCGCCTCGAAGGCTCCCAAGAGCGCCCCAAGAGCGTCCCAAGAGGGCCCCAAGAGGCCCCAAAAGGCTCCCAAGAGGCCTCCAAGAGGCCCCCAAGAGACCCCCAAGAGGCCGCAAGAGGCTCCCCGAGATACGCAAGAGGCCCCCGGGACCGCCAAGAGGCCCCAATGACGGCCCAAGAGGCCCCCAAGCTCGCCATTGTCCTCCTCCTCCTCCTCTTTTTCTTCCTCCTCCCTCCTCCCCCTCCTCCCTCCTCCCCCTCCCCCTCCTCCTCCTCCTCCTCCTCCTCCTTCTCGTCCTCCTCGTCCTCGCCCTCCTCCATCTCCTCCTCCTCATCTTCCTCCTCCTCCTCCTCCTCCTCCTCCTCCCCCTCCTCCTCCTGCTCCTCCTCCTGCTCCTCGTCTTCCTCCTCCTACTCCGACGACGACGACTCCTCCTACATCCTCCCCCTCTTGGGGCGTATGGCGGCTCACCCCGCTCTTTGTTCTTCTGCATGCTCCCCCGCTTCCCTCATCACCTCCACTCCCCTGGGGCTCATTTCTGGACGGGCTGGTGGGGATACGCGAAGCGTCTAGAATTACTGGTGTTTGAATTTCAGTAAAATCGCTTGGCTTGCGACGAAACACAAGGCGCCCTTCGACGCCCTTCGATAATCTTTCGCAAAGAACCGCTCGCGCACTGCGCGAGATAGGAGTGCAGCGCAGCGCGAGTCGCCCAAATCGCATGGTTGACGCCAAGACAATGGAAGCCTTGGCAATCGAAGTTCGCAACAACCGTTCAGCCGACGCCGAGGCAACCCCTCGGCCAACGCCTCCACGTGGCCGTGTGCGCAGCCGCGCTGAGCCGACGTGCGTGGACCTGGAGCCATGCAACGAGAACGGCGTGTGCGCCGGCGAATTCTGCAACGCCGCGCGAGGGTGCGCCGTGCCGTCGCGCGCACAAGAACGCAACGGAGGCGGCTCTTGCGCCGGGCAAATTGTGGCGAGGGTAGCTTCTGCGCCGTTGCTCGCGCGGCGTCGCTGGATCGTCAAACGTGACACGCAGCGGGATGGGGAAGGGTGTCTGCGCCGCCGCGCGGCGGCGCTGGGCCGTCGCGCGCGGGAGACGCGCCGCCAGCGGCCCGTGCGCCGCCGCGTGCGCGGCGACGCCGGGCCATTGTGCGAGGAGAAGCGCATCCCGAGTGGCTATTGCGCCGCCGCGTGCGTGGCGGCCTGGAGGCGGCTGGTGTTCCACCGCGCGCGTGGCGGCTCTGGGCCGTCGCGCTCAGAAGAAACACGACCAAATCAATTCCGGCGTTTCCGTGCGCGCGGCGACCGTGGACGCATAAAAGGCAAAGTAGAGGCGGCCTCTGCGCCGCCGCGAGCGCGGCGCCCGGGGCCATCGCCCGCGTAAAAACGCAGTGCGACCCGTCCCGCGCCGCCGTGCGCGCGGTGGCATTTTGGCAGTCGTGCGCAGAAAATTTTGATGATGGCGACTTTTGCGCCGCCGCGCGCGCGCGGGCGTCGGCGGGACCGACCAAAAGGGCCAGGCGAAATGACTGGCCGAAGTGATCGGCCGAGTCGAACGGCCAAATTAATCGGCCGAGATCATCGGCCAAATTGATCGGCCGAGTTGATGGGCCGAGTTGATCAGCCGAGTTGATCGGCCGAATTGATGGGCCAAATTAATCGGCCGAATCGATCGGCCCAACTGATCGGTCAAATTGATCGGCCGAGTTGACCGCGCGCACGCATTGACGAGTTGATCGGCCCAATTGGTCGGCCAAATTGATCGGCCGACGCGCGCTTTTATAATTGAGCGGCCACCCAACCGCGCGTTGACCGCCCCGCCGCGCGTTGACCAACCGAGTTGACCGCCCGGGTTGACCGCCCAGCCGCGCGTTGACCGCCCAGCTGCGTGATGACCGCCCGGCCGCGCGTTGGACTCCCGAATTGACCGCCCGAGATGCCCGCCTAACCGCGCGCGGACCGACCTGGATCGGCCGCCCATCATCCAGTTGACCGCCCCAGGTTGACGGCGCAACCGCCTCCCTCGCACGGGGCCGCGAAGGCGAATGGCGGGCGAGATTCGGCCACGACGCGCTGGGAAACACCAGCGGCCTCAGAGGCACGTCTGACGGAAGGCCGCTCGCGCGGAGCGTGCGAATGCCAAGTGTTGTCTGGTAGTGTTTCTCCATTCACTGAGGGGGCTCGCCCGCTCCGCCGCGCGCTTTCCCGCGCGCCGCCCCTTCCCCCGAGGGTTCCCGGGCGACCGCGTTGACTTCCTGCAGATGGGGCTCTCGAAGTCTCCCGAAACGGCCCCGGATGGCAATCGGCAGCCAAGATGGCATCGAGGTTATTTCTTGCACGGACAAAGATGGCTCCCAGACAGCGCGGCGCCGCGGAGACCCAGCACGGAACCAAAATGGTTGAGAGAAGCACCCGATACGTCCCAGGACGGCCCAGGAGGGCTGCAAAAGCACCTCGAAAGACTCTAGGTACGACACTCGCTGATTTTGATGCGGTACTTCATTGATTGGGGGACATAATCGCTTCCGGCTTCAATCAGCCCGAGAGGGTCAACAAAACCTCCCACGTTGCCCTGAGACGGCCCAAGACGCCGCGACAACGAGCCGAGAAACCTCCAGAATGCGGCACAGGACGGTCCCAAGAGAGCCCCAAGACAGCCTGCGAAGACAGCCGAAGGGATCCAAGACGGCCCGGGAAGGCCTCTCAACCCCCGACGGACCCAGGCGCCTCCGCGACGCCCCGACGAAGGCCGCAAGAGACCCAAGACGGCCCACGCGGAGCCCAGAGCAAGCCAAGAAAACCGCAAGAGGCCCGCGAGACGGCCCCACAGGAACCCAAGATTGCCCTGATACGGCCCAATTGAACTCGATGAGGGCTCTTCAAAAAATTTACTGGGAGTGCGCACATGTGATAGCCTAATGTTTGTCTCCTTCACATTATGGTCGCCGTCCTCGTCGCCACCATCGTCGTTTCCATCGCTCGAACAGTCGCCGCCCAAAGTGCTGGACTGGCGCGGTGGAGGGACTTGCTTCTGACAGTTGGGCGCAATGCGTCACGCACTCGGCGACGCGCACGCGGTGCTCTTTTCAGAAGCCTCGCTCAGTTCCTTCGGCTGTGCAACGCAAGTCCCCGCGCAAACACCACGTGACATCGAAGCCTCGCTGTGCGTTCACGTGCTTCGCGCTGCGGGGTGCGACGCAAAACTCGCGCAAACGAGCGCGTGCTCGCGTGCTCCGCGGCAACGAGGCCGTTGGCGCCGCAGGCCATAAAACGAGCCACGCGTCGCGGAACCCAAGGGGAACCGCGTTGTGGGCGAGTGATGGTGCACGCAGAATTCAGGAAATCAAGACCGCCCCCTGTCGCAAATCTCAGGTCGATCTTCGTTGTTCTACCATGTGGGCCGAGGTCGCAGACGGACGGCGTCGCAAGACCGAGGCCGAAAACTAATACAGAGGCCAAAGACCAACTTGCATCGCAAGACGCAGCTGCAAAACCAAGGCCGAACACCGACGCTCAGGGGCACTGGTCGAAGCCAGCAGCCGCGCCTAACCTAACCCATCGGACAACCCACCTCGAAGACCGACGCATATGCAGTAGTGAAGAACAAACGACACTTTCAAGTGCGCACCAACAGCTGAGAATCTGGAGCCACATCTTAACCCAAACATAATTCAAAACAACAAATTGATCCCAAAAGCCTTCACACCAAAACGAAAACTGATCTCCGTTTTAATCGCTTTCCCTGCCACTTCTAGGGCCATTCCTACAAACGATCCCGTTCTCTGACCCGCAGACAAGCCCAAAGCGGGGCGGGTTGGCACTGCGAGTTCGCGCTATTCGGGGCTCGACAGGAAGTGGGATCGGAGTCGGAAGTGGAGGAAGAAATGGAGGAAGTGGAATCGGAATCGGAAAAGGGCTTCTTGGCAAACGGAATCGGAGCCGGAAACGGAGGAGGACCGAATGGGAATCGGAGTCGGAGCCGGGCGAAAATCCGGAAATGGGGTCCGAACCGGAGGAGGCCGGAACGGGAGTCGGAATCGCAGTCGGAAATGGAGGAGGACCGAACGGGAATCGGAGTCGGGGCCGGACGAAAATCTGGGGAGTCGGAGGAGGCCGGAATGGGAATCGGAATCGAAGTCGGAAGTGGAGAGGGACCGAACGGGAATCGGAGTCGGAGCCGGGCGAAAACCCGGAGCCGGAATCGGAGCCGGAAGAGGCCGGAACGGGAGTCGGAATCGGAATTGGAAACGGAGGAGGAACGAACGGGAATCAGAGTCGGAACCGGACGAAAATCCGGAGCCGGAAAGGGAGTCGGAGGAGGCCGGAACGGGAGTCGGAATCGGAGTCGGAAAGGGAGGACGACCGAATGGGAATCGGAATCGGGGCCGGACGAAAACCTGGAGCCGGAGTCGGAGCCCGAGAAGGCCGGAACAGGAGTTGGAAGTGGAGGAGGACCGAACGGGAATCGGAGTCGGAGCCGGACGAAAATCCGGAACCGGAATCGGAGCCGGACGATGCCGGAGCGGGAGTCGGGATCGGAGTCGGAAGCGGAGGAAGACCGAATCGGAATCGGAGTCGGAGCCGGACGAACATCCGGAGCCGGAGTCGGAGGAGGCCGGAACAAGAGTGGGAGCCGGAGGAGGCCTGAACAGGAGTCGGAATCGGAGTCGGAAGTGGAAAAGGACCGAACGGGAATCGGAGTCGGAGCCGGACGAAAATCCGGAGCCGGAGCCGGAGGAGGCGAACTCCTTCCGCGCCTCTCCCGAATCCAACCCTCCCAATTTCACTCACGCCCGCTCCGCTCCCCCGTCGTCCTCCCGCCTCCTCCAGCCGCGCTCCTCCCGAAGCAAAGCACGGCCATGCAGCAACGACTGTTTCAAAAAAAAACGGCGGGGGTCCGGGTGCAAAAATCCAGGGCCCGCGGTCCAAGGTCGGGCCGAGGCCCGGGGGCCCGGGCAACAAATCAGGGGTGGGGCATTTTTCTGAAACCACGCGCACTTTTTCTGAAACCTCCCACGCTTTTTCTGAAACAACGCGCGTTTTTTCTGAAACTGCTCAGCCTTTTTCTGAAACGGCACGCCCTTTTTCTGAAGCCGGCCTTTTTTTGAAACTGCTGTGCACTTTTTCTGAAACGGTTGCTGCCGGGCGGGGCACGCGCAGCCAGTATCGAAGATGGGCAAATGAATCGTTCAATTTGCGGAATAACGTCAGATGTAGGCCTCGTGAGCAAGGTTGCACCACCGCGGACGACCAAGTTCGAGCGTGCACAGCGATTCGACCGATTGGCCCAAAAGGGAGCGACTAGAAAGAGTAATGTTTCGACATCAGCTCCGAATGCGGGACCACGGATTTCGACATTCGAGGCAACGGCGAGGAGGCTTTCCAAAAGGTTCTTGATAATAACACAGACACCCAACATTACCTGCGAGGGCCAGATCATGGCCTGCGACTACGAATGCCGAATCATGACCTGCGACATTGCTTAGAACGCGGCCACGGTCGCCGAGAAACCCGCCTTCGAACCCACGACCGCCCACGCGCTCGCAATGGCGGCCGAGTTTTCTGTTTGCGGCATGAAGCAGGACAAAAAAGGTACGCAAACAAACTGTTCTTGGCAGCGCGCCAGTGAACACGTTTTAGCGTGAAGAACTTCCCGAGAATCTCCGAAAACAACAAGCCTCTATTTCGTCCTTTCTCCCTCCACGAAATCTCCAGAACTCAATTCGTCCCCCCTGGGCATCGTGCTTGATGGAGCGGCAGGAACGCGCGCAAAGTCAAGAATTGGCCGTCCAATGGCCGAACATTCGATTCCGACATCTCGTAACCTCAACCTGGAGGTGAAGGGAAACAGCGCGTATCCACCCACGCTAGCTATCCACCCACATCGGTTTCTACATCCACTTTTTTAATTTCCGTATCCACGTATGCCAGGAAACCCAGTGGCGTGCAATGCAAACAAATCGTTTCGGCAACGTTAAACCTGAGCTAACTTCAATTTTAAATCGTTTCCGGCAGCTCGCTTCGTCGGCTTTCTGACCTGCATTGGTATCTTCTTAGATTTGACGCTCGCTGCTTTCGACCACCAAGGCGATGGTTTTAAACATGTCTGAGGCAAACTGAAGGAGAATTCGCGCGTCCGAGAACGGACCGGCGTTACGAATTCCCATGCGCGATGCAAATTTCGATATTTTTCCTCGTCTTATCGGTATTCTTCTGTTTTCAAGACGGTGCAGCGATGCTTGTCGTTTACATAGTAAAGCATGGAATGTGTTCACATTGGCAATCAGCCAAAACATAATCAATAAAATAGAAAAAGGAAATCATAGAAATGCGGGACATTATGGGAAAAACCCATCATTTTCGGCAGAGGTTGGAGCTGGGACGGGAAGGGAGGCAGCCTGATGAGGGGGCTGTGTTCTGCATTCATACACCAATAATTCCTTGCTAATCCGACCATTTCTATACTGGATCTCGGAATCTTTTTAACGCGGTCAGTGCGCCTCTCGGGCGTCTCGGGCTCTTCCTGGGATTACCAGTAACTTCTGACACTACCTCTCGGGCCCACCAGGGAGGTTCTGGTAGTAGCTCCCCGTTTTCCGAACATCCTGGTTTGCACTTGCATCATGCTCCTAGGCTTAAGCCGGGCGTGTCCCCTACAAGCGGAGTTTGAACGAACAAATAAACAAGAGTCAAACAGTGCGCCAAGAATGCTCAACGAAACAATAGTCTCTAAACATACTTATGTGTATCTATGTATCTATATCTATATATCGATCTAGGTATATATATAGATATATGTATATATACAGATATATGATCCACGATACAATTTTTGATTTTCCCCCCTGTGGAGGGACATGCCCGACTTAATCACAGGCCTGTCTGCACGGGCACGACCCCGATTTGCTTTGGCACATCGCAACTCAGTTCATATGCGCTGGCGCGGCCCAAATTTGCACTGACACGGCGCACGGGCACGGCGACCACTTGGCTCGTCTGCGCTGGCACCGCTCAACTGCACCGACGCGGCGCCTGCGGAGCCTAATTAGACTGGCGCGGCATTGCGTTGGCACGGCCCGAACGTGCATTGGCGCTGCGCGCTTGGATCGTTTTGCGCTGGCGCGTCTCAGATTTGCATTGCGGTCCCGGGACTATCTTGGCGCATTCGCACTGGCACGGCGCCCAAGGCCCAAGAAGGGTTCGTCTGCACTCGCGCTGCCCAGATTTGCACTGCCACGGCGCCCTTGTGCCCAATTGTATGGGCACGGCAGGATGTGCACTGGCACACTGATCCTGGCTGGGCCCGTTTGCGCTGGCGCGGCCCAAATATTCATTGTCACGACGCCCCGCGGCCTGTTTGCGCCAGCGCGGCCCCGATTTGCATTTGCACGATCGGTTTGCAGCGGCGCGGCCCGGATTTGCTCTGGCCAACGCCCCGAAAGCCAGTTTCCCTTGGCACCGCGCCTCTGGGCCCGTTTGCACTGGCAAAGCCTCAATTTCACTGGCACGGAGGCCCAGGGCCTGTTTGCGCTGACGCAGCCCATATTTGCACTGCCACGGCGTCCCTGGGTCAATCTGCAATGGCGCAGCCCAAATTTGCACTGGCACGGCGCGCTTCTGGCGTTTGCTCTGGCACAGCCCAAATTTGCATTGGCGCGGCGCCCGTGGGCCCGTTCGCACTTGCACGGCCCACATTTGCACTGACACGGCGCACCTGGGCCGACTTGCACTGCCACTCCTTGGACTGTGATGGCTGCGATTCGCACTGGCTGGGCCGCTGTGTACTGGCACGGCATCTGGAACAAGGTTCTTGCACTTGCGCGGCCCACACTTGCACGGTGACAGATGGCTCGTCTGCAATGACACGGCCCAGTCATGCGCTGGCACGGGGCCCCTGGGTCTGTTTGCGCTGGCAAAATTTGCACTGGGCGCAAATTTGCCTTGGCGCGGCGCGCTTGGGCCGGCTTGCACTGGCACCTCAGATCTGCACGACCGCGACAGGGCAATGGCAATGTGCGTGCGGGCACCGCGTTGCACGATGCACTGGCTACAAAGGAAAACGAAATCAGGCCGCGGTGTTACCTCCCGATGTTTTGGCTTACGCCGATACCTCGTATATCTTAAGCCCGGACATCCCGTAATCTCTTTGGCACGGGAGACAATGTGAAAAACCCAGATGGGGGGGGGGGCGCGCCGCCTGCGCTGGGTGTCTTGCGGCACGGACCACGCACACCAAGAGAAAGCACTGTTTGATGTGGGCCCACCATGCATCTCCTCTTCCTCCTCCTCCTCCTCCACTTCCTCGTTCTCCTCCTCCTCTTCCTCGTCCACCTCTTCCTCCTCCCTGTTCTCATCCAGCGCTGCTGCTCACGGCCTCCATGCACGGTTTGCAAAGCAAGCGGTGTGTGTGTGTGTGTGTGTGTGTGCCCTGAAACGGGAGCCAGCGCACGCGGCGGGGCGGGCATGGGGCAAACACACCTGGAGAAACGTCGGCCAGCGCACGGGGGGAGCTCGAGGTCCCCAGAATGGGTGGTGACCACACCTCGTGGTGAGTCGGTGGGGATTCGGGACCACCGCAGGGTTCTGGGACTCGGGTCGTTCTCCGAAGACGCCTCGGGCCTCTGGGGCATCCGAGGTCCCAAAACCGTGCGTCGACGGACCGTGCGGTGAGGTCTTGGGGGATTTCGAGGTCGCCGCGCGGTCTGTCACCGCACTGCGTCGGGACTCCACAGGGGGGAGAGAGAGAACGCTCCGAGGCACGCAGAACGCCCGGAGCGGGCACGCGGCGGGCACGGGCGAGCCCTGGGCGAAAGCGGCAGAAGCAAGGGCCAATCCACGAGGAACCTTCCACAAGAACCATCCCGAAAGGTTTCTCCTCCTCCTCCTGCTTCTCCTCCTCCTCCTCCTCCTCCGCCTCCTCTTCTTCTTTCTCCTCCTCCTCCTCCTCCTCCTCCTCCTTCTCATCCCGAACAGAGCAAAGGCCAGAAACCTTCCACAAGAAACCCAGCCCTGAGACCCGAGGGCGGCCGTTGGTTACTTCGTCGCGCTTTCCACAGCGAAGCCATCGAAACCCCAGAGACCAAGGGCACCCTGGAGGCAAGCAGGGCGTTTCTTGGCAGGGGCCGCCTCCACTGTAAAGCAACGGCCAATGCCCCAGGACACAAGGAAAAACTCCAATATGAGAGAATCAGCCACGGCGCCCGTGCACATGCCTTCCAACGGACCAGAAGAGTACCCCCCCAAACACCCAGACTACCAACCCGCAACAACGGCCAACACTCCCCGCTGAACCGCTGCAGGGTGGGACGGCACGCAAGCAAGCATAGCCACGATCATGGTATCGGCAGTGCCCTGTCATCCTATTCTGTGGCAGAGCAAGATGCGCCCGCATCGAACAATAGAACGCACTGTTTTGCAGCGGCGACATGGCGTGCGAGCGCTGCTAGAACCCCCAAGGCCTGGTACGCAGCGCAGGGAGGCAATTTTCGCGCCCTGAGGCGGCATTAGCAGCACCCTCCAAGTGCCCTCAAGCAAGGGGCTCCCTGCTCAAAGGTTCCACAAAGATCCACATTCCGTCTCTTCCTCCATTCCATTCCGTCTCTTCCACAACTGTGGAGCTCCTCATCCGTTCCGTCTCTTCCTCCCCCATCCTCATCCTACGTCCGTCCGTCCCTCGTTCCCTCCTTTATCATCATTCTTCTCTCACCTCTCTCCTCCTCTCTTTCTTCTTCCTCAGTTTCCTCATCCATGTCCCTCTTGAGGTCCATACGATGAATGTTATGTTATTTCTCTTGCGCTTCGTGGCGCCCCAAGCAATCCCGAATTGTGACTGGAGCTGCCTTTGTCAAACATGCTGAGATTCTAGGGCGGATCGATCGGATTCCTCCCCTGGCTCCTCCGGCTCCTCCCCCTCCGCCTCCTCCCCCTCATCATCCCCATCGCCTGCGCCTGCATCCCTCCTCCTCCTCCTCCTCCTCCTGCTCCTGCTCCTCCTCCTCCTCCTCCTCCTCCTATCCTCCTCCTGCTCCTGCTCCTGCTCCTCCTCCTCCTCCTCCCTACCCACCCCCTCCTCTGTCCCTCCTCATAGACGAGGCCACCCCGTCGCACCAGCAGACGTGTCCGTAGGCCAGGCTGGGCGTCTCGCTTGAGGAGGAGGAGCAAGTGGGAAGGAGGAGGAGGACGAGGAGGAGGAGGAGGAGGAGGAGGAGGAGGAGAAGGAGAAGGAGTAGGATGGGGAGGATGGGGAGGAGGAGGAGGAGGAGGAGGAGGAGGAGGAGACACTTTACCATCTGAAGCTTTGAAGCTCCACCAGCTTCAAGGATGTATGGCTGGTCGTTTTCAGAATGCGGCTCGCACCGTAGCGCCGCGCGCCTTCGTCGTAAAACATTGCAGCAACCTTCAGAGTGGATGGCCAATAGTTTTTCACTTGCGGCTTCCGACTTAACGCCGATCACATTCGTCTTGATAGTTTGCAACATTTGTAAGGATGGAGGCCACTTCATTCTCGAAATTCGCCTTAGCGCCGCGAACGCTCGTCTTAAACAACTTGTTGCAGCTTTAGGGGTTGAAGGCATTGCTTCCTCTGTCACTGAGGAACTATCTTATTTGAGCTCGTTAACTGTACGCGCTGTAAGCTTGAACAAACATCTGCACGGATGGAGGGCAGCTACTTTCTAAAGTGGAGCTCTCGCTAGAATCTTTCTCAAGTGGAATGACCAGACGTGTATTGTGCAACAAGCAACAATTGGACGGATGGGGTCGGTTCTTTCAAGGGGGGCTCTCACTGAACAACTCGTGTAACTTTGAGGTTGGAGGTGAAGGCCGGGGGTTTAAGTCGAATCGGGCGTTGGCAGAGCTGGGTTTAGAGGGACCTTGTTTAGTGATGTGTACTGGGGGACGCCCCCCTCCTCCACCAACCGGAACTGCCGGCACCAGAAAAACACCAGCTGCGGCAGACCTGGTTTAGTGATTCTGGCAAATGTAGGGGCTCCGGGGCCCTACATTTGACCGGGTCCCCTTACCCGGGGCCTGGCTGAGGGTAATTGTGAAATCCTCGTGGACCGCGTTTTTTTTATTTTGTCATCTAAGAATGAAATCCTAGGTTCATTATCTTCATCATCTTTCTGGAATAATCAACCTAAATTTAATTTATTCCAACATTATGAACCAAAACTTCTTTCAAACCAAAACGTATCCCCAACCAGGGCCTGGCTATACCCGGTCGAAGCGGAGCGGTGAGCTCGCACCAGGAAATCGGTCTGTGCTTCGTGCTCGTGCGCAGTGCGTGTGGGCACGGCGAAACTCTGCGTGCGAGGGCGGTCCTGCGCTCTCGGGCCAAGGTCTGTGCAAGAGGCTCCGTGCCGCTGGCCGGGCGGCGCGGGCCCGCTTGTTGGGCCGTGGTTGTCGGCGCGTGTTCCCGCAATCGTGCCGGTGGTCTCCCCGCAACTGTCCCGATGTTCGTCCCGCGTTTGGCAAGCATGCGAAGACACAACTGCGCAGGTTGTCCCGAAGGTTGCCCCGATGGGCCTGTAGTGAGATCGACCCTCAGGTTGATCGTGAGATCGGTCTACGGTTGGAAAACTGTATGTTTATGTACATTTACAGACAGTGAGGTGGACCTCAACATCGCTACATCTGCAGAATGAAACCGATACGCACATGACGATCATGATATTGATGGGTAGTAGGATCGATGGAGAGTGAGGTCGATCGATTTTCTAATTTACATATCGAAAGTCGATTCATAGTGAGGGCCGCAATACATATATATATATATATATATATATATATATATTCTCATACGCACCTCTCCGAGGGAGTAGAGCTCAGAGGCGATTAATGCGCACGCGTCCGCGATTTTTCTGGGCGTTTCGCTCGGGACATCCTCGAAATTCTGAAAATCGGTGGCACCCCTCACGCAGATCGTGACGTCAGGGTCCAAAAACACATGGGAATTGCAACATTTTAACACAAAACCTTCAAACACACATGGTAATTTCAATAATTGTGACCCCGATTCTCAGGGAATGGCGGTTTCGCTTGAAAAATCCTTCGAAAATCGAGCCCCAGACCCTGCCTCGGAGCCTCCTGGGGGCCTCCTGGAACCTCCTGGGGCCTCCTGGGGCTTTCTGAACCTTCTGGCACCCCAGACCCCGCCTCGGAGCCTCCTGGGGGTCTCCTGAAACCTCCTGGGGCCTCCTGGGGCCTCCTGCGGCCTCCTGGAGCCTCTTGGGGCCTCCTGAAGCCTCCTGGGGTCTCCTGGGGCCTCCTGAGGCCGCCTGGGGCCTCCTGGGGCCTCCTGGGGCTTCAGAACTACATGCACACAGAGACACAAATCACGCCCAACACATCACACGCTAGACAAACATAACACACACACACACACTACAACACACAAAAAGCACGCACCACACAAAGCATACATCACACACACACACACACACACGCACAACACTCACAATCCTGGGGCCTCCTGGAGCCTCTTCTGGTATCCAAGTCGGGCCTCCTGAGGCTTCCTGGGGGGCCCTGGTACACACATCGCAAGGTGTGGCAACCCCACTTGCGCTCGAGTGCGACTTCGATGTTGCATTTCACTCCTGCTTCAAACGCCCCTTCAGTTTTTTGTATGAGCCTGGGCACACACGTGCCACTTGTATATATAATACGGCCGACAGATGGTGAGACCGATCGCGCTTGCTGGGTGAATGGAGACGGTTGTCCCGAAGGTTGTCCCGCCGTTGGTTCCACCCCCAACCTCCTTCTCGGCTTTTGGCTGGTCTTATAACGGCAGCGAGCGAGGGGGGAAGTGAGAAGGATAAGGCCTTCTCAGAAGGCTCGGAAGTCCCCTGGCCTTCTGAGAAGTTTCCTAAGCCATCCCCGAAAACACAGAACGCTTCTCAGAAGGCGCGAGGGCTTCGGAGAAGTCCCGCCGTCTTCTGAGAAGGCCTCCCCCTTATCCTTTGCATGTCTCCTGCTTGAACCGCACGCCTAAAGAAGGTGCTCGTCTTCTGGGGGGGGGGGGGGGGCGCGTGCTGTGACGAGGGCAGGCCTCCAGGGACTTCTGGGACGGGAGGGTGACTTGCAGCATCGTCCATGCCTCCTGGGTTCACTCTGGTCATCCTTCTGCTCCTCCTCCGTCGCCTCCCTCCCTCCCTCCCTCCTCCTCCTCCCTCCCTCCCGCCCTCCCTCCTCCTCCCTCCTTTCCTCCCTCCCTCCGTCTTCCTCCTCCTCCGCCTCCCTCCCTCCCTCCCTCCCTCCTCCGCCTCCCTGCCTCCCTCCCTCCCTCTCTCCTCCCTCTCCCCAAGATGCCACTCGCCCCAGGGTGCCTGCACCTAAGGGTGCCACTCGGCCGCGCGCCGCGCGGCCGCCTGCTCCTCCCGAGGGCGAGGAGCCAGCTCCGGGCGTGCTGCCTTGGACCGGCGCCGCCGTCGCATGACCCTGAGGGGGCCCTGGGACACACAAACAAATACACACAAATGCCAGTATTCCCCATGTTTGTCCAAAAACTCTGGGTTTCCGACTTCGGCCCGCCTGGGAATCGACGATCGATTGTGTCTGTGTGCTTTTCTTCTCCTGGGACCCGTGCTCCACGATCGATTCGATCGCCGCTCCCCGTCGATCATCCGCGGAACGTGTTGGCGCCAGCGCGTGCCTGCCCGCCGAAGCCTTACGCTTCAAGTCGGGCGTGTCCCCCTTCAGGGGGAATTTCGACGAAAAATAAAAAATATCCCCAACTGATAAAACAAATACTCCAACGGATGGACCCCACATGCGAACCTAATGTTGTATGGAACATGTACACTATCAGAATGATGCTGCTCCTGCTGACGCTGCTGCTGCTGCTTCTTCTCCACCTCCTCCTCCTCCTCCTCCTCTTCCTCCTCCTCCTCCTCCTCATCCTCCTCCTCATCCTCCTCCTCCTTGAGCAGCGTCCATTTCAACCGCGTCCTCCTGACGGCACCGTGGTTGAAATCCCCGCTTCCTCCCCCTCTTTCTCCCCCTCCTCCTTCTCCTCCTCCTCTTCCTCCTCCTCCTCCTCCTCGACCGGCTTTCATTTCAACCACCTCCTCCCGACGCCGCCGTGGTTGAAACCTTCCTCCCCGCTCGCTCCTCTTCCTCCTCCTCCTCCTCCTCCTCCTCCTCCTCTCCTGCATTCTCCTCCTCCTCCTCCTCTTCCTCCTCCTCCTCCTCCTCCTCGTCCTCCTCCTCCTCCTCCTCCTCCTCCTCCTCCTCCTCCTCGTCCTCCTCCTCCTCGTCCTCCTCGCCTCCTCGTCCTCCTCCTCGTCCTCCTCCTCGTCCTCCTCCTCCTCCTCCTCCTCCTCACGTCCCCTCCTCCTCCTCTTCCTCCTCCGCCTTGAGCAGCATTCATTTCAACCGCGTCCTCCTGACGGCACCGTGGTTGAAATCCCCGCCTCCTCCTCCTCTTTCTCCTCTTTCTCCTCCTCCTCCTCCTCCTCCTCCTCCTCTCCTCCTCCTCCTCCTAAACCTCCTCCTCCTCCTCCGCGCGAGCGGGCTCGCATGGAATGCCCTGAGGGTCATTCCGTGCGAGCGGGCTCGCTGATCCCGATAGCCATTGGAATATCAACTTTTAAGTGGGACCCCCTAGGGGCCACAGGGGAAATCCCTTCCGCGCGAGCGGGCTCGCATGGAACGCCCCTGAGGGTCATTCCGTGCGAGCGGGCTCGCTGTCCCCGATAGCCGTTGGAATTCCAACTTTTAGGTGGGACCCCTTAGGGGCCACAAGGGAGGTCCCTTCCGCGCGAGCGGGCTCGCATCGAATGTCCCTGAGGGTCATTCCGTGCGAGCGGGCTCGCTGTTCCCGATAGCCGTTGGAATTCCAACTTTTACGTGGGACCCCCTAGGGGCCACAAGGGAGGTCCCTTTCGCGCGAGCGGGCTCGCATGGAATGCCCCTGAGGGTCATTCCGTGCGAGCGGGCTCGCTGTTCCCGATAGCCGTTGGAATTCCAACTTTTAGGTGGAACCCCCTAGGGGCCACAAGGGAGGTCCCTTTCGCGCGAGCGGGCGCGGGCTCGCTGTTCCCGATAGCCGCTGAAATTCCAACTTTTAGGTGGGACCCCCTAGGGGCCACAAGGGAAGTCCCTTCCGCGCGAGCGGGCTCGCATGGAATGCCCCTGAGGGTCATTCCGTGCGAGCGGGCTCGCTGTCCCCGATAGCCGCTGAAATTCCAACTTTTACGTGGGACCCCCTAGGGGCCACAAGGGAGGTCCCTTTCGCGCGAGCGGGCTCGCATGGAATGTCCGTGAGGGTCATTCCGTGCGAGCGGGCTCGCTGTTCCCGAGAGCCGTTGGAATTCCAACTTTTAGTTGGGACCCCCTAGGGGCCACAAGGGAGGTCCCTTTCGCGCGAGCGGGCTCACATGAAATGCCCCTGAGGGTCATTGCGTGCGGGCGGGCTCGCTGTTCCCGATAGCCGTTGGCATTCCAACTTTTAGGTGGGACCCCCTAGGGGCCACAAGGGAGGTCCCTTCCGCGCGAGCGGGCTCGCATGGAATGCCCCTGAGGGTCATTCCGTGCGAGCGGGCTCGCTGTTCCCGATAGCCGTTGGAATTCCAACTTTTAGGTGGGACCCCCCAGGGGCCACAAGGGAGGTCCCTTCCGCGCGAGCGGGCTCACATGGAATGTCCCTGAGGGTCATTCCGTGCGAGCGGGCTCGCTGTTCCCGATAGCCGTTGGAATTCCAACTTTTAGGTGGGACCCCCTAGGGGCCACAAGGGAGGTCCCTTCCGCGCGAGCGGGCTGGAATGCCCCTGAGGGTCATTCCGTGCGAGCGGGCTCGCTGTTCCCGATAGCCATTGGAATTCCAATGTTTAGGTGGGACCCCCTAGGGGTCACAGGGGAGCGGGCTCGCATGGAATGCCCCCAACTTTCAGGTGGGACCCCCTAGGGGCCACAGGGGAGGTCCCTTCCGCGCGAGCGGGCTCGCATGTGTGTGTGTGTGTGTGTGTGTGACTGGGTGTGGGTGGGTGGGTGTGAGTGGCCCGCGGCCATCCAGAGAAAACAAGAACCCCACTTAGGATGTGGGGAATTACCAACACATAATCTCCAGACTATTTTTGTTGTTGTTGCTATTTTTGAATATTGCTCCTGTCGAACGACAAGCCCGACTTAACCTTACGCCCGCCGTGCTCGTTGAAGGTGCCAAGCCGGCCGCGCTCCGCGAGGCCTGCCGCTTCTTCCGAAGCGCGACCGCGCCGCCGTTGGCTGAACCGTGCTCCCTGATCGATTCGATCGCCGCTCCTGTCGATGATCCGCGGAGCCAAGGGCTCCCAACTTCGCGCTTCGCGCTACGCGAAGCGCGAAGTGCGAACAACTTCGCGCTCTCGCGCCGCCCCCCAAGGGAGAAGAGGGGGATGAGGAGGATGAGAAGGAATCGGAGCCGAACCGCGAAGCGCGAAAAAACTTCGCGCCCTCGAGGGCGCCCTCGGGAACGTGTGTTGGCGCCAGCGTGTGCTTGTCCACCGAAGCCTTAAAGTGAATCCGGTATACTACGTGTTGAGTTGCAATGCTATCAGATTACAGGGCCGGAGCGGTCCCCACTTTCGGTCGCCGAGGTCGTCCCTCGTGGTACTTTTCGACCAGCGCAGCCAGCTTTTCCACCCGAAGCCATTTTAGACGATGCAGGCGGTACAATGAGGGCTGACGCATGCCGCGTGCTATAGGTGGGGCTGAACAGCGTAAACACACATGTGACTAACACGCGTACAGAAGAAACACACACACATTAAACAGGGTAACGTACATTGGACTAACACGCCGCTCATCGATCCCATTAGGATAACAGAAAAACATAAACATTCATATTCAGAGTCCCTCGTAGATCTCTTTGGTCGGCGCCAAACCCCCCTGGCGGCGACTCAGGCTCCACCCCCAGCGCGCTCCGTGTGCCAGGGAGTGAGTGACAGCGCAATCCCTAGAAATCCGCGCGGATCCCCGAGAGATCAAACATGTTTATGCAACCTCCATCTACCCCTCCCCTTCATCACATCCCCTCGTGCTTTTTGATGGAAGTCGGCAGAATGGCGAAAGACGCTTGAATAAAACGCAAGAGCACCATCCCTTCCTCCGCCGTCCCCATCAACTACTCAGTTGGCCAATTCAGACCTCCTCCTCCTCCTCTTCCTCGTCACTATCTGCATCCTCATCCTCCCCTGCTCCTCCTCCTCCTCATCTCCACTCGTGATCATCATCTCGCCGTCTCCAGCATCACCATCACAATCATCCTCATCAACACCAACACCCCCACAACACGACCATCGCTCCAATCATCATTATCCTCCGCCTCCTCCTCATCCTCAACTTCAGGATCATTATCATCATCATCATCATCATCATCATCATCATCATCATCATCATTATCATCGTCATCATCATCACCACCATTACCATCACCATCATCACCACCATCATCATCAGCATCACCACCATCATCTTCACCCTCACCATCCCCACCACCATCATCATCATCATCATCATCATCATCATCATCATCATCATCATCATCATTGTCATCATCACCATCACTGTCACCATCGCCACCATCACCATCACGATCACCATCATCATCACCACCACCTCTATCACCGCCATCACAACAAGCACCACCACTACCACCATCACCATCACCATCACAATCACCATCATCATCAGCATCACTATCACACTCACCTTCACACATATTACCATCGTCACCACCATCACAATGACCACCACCATCTTCATCACCACCATCACCATCACCATCACCATCACCATCACCATCATCATCATCATCATCATCATCATCATCATCATCGTCATCAACATTATCATCACCATCACCATCGTCACCATCACCACAACCACCATCGCCATCAACATCACCGACACCATCAACATCATCACCACCATCATCATCACCATCACCACCACCATCACCATCATCATCACCATCATTATAATCATCGTCATCAGCATCTCCATGATCGCCATCACCATCACCATCATCATCACCATCATCATTATCACCATCACGATCACCATCACCACCACCACCGCCACCACCATCATCGCCGTCATCATCACCACCATCACCTTCACCGTATTCACCATCGTATTCCTCATCATCATTATCATCATTGTCATCATTGTCATCATTATCATCATTATCATCATTATCATCATCATCATCTTCACCCTCACCCTCACCCTCACCATCACCATCACCATCACCATCACCATCACCATCACCATCACCATCACCATCACCATCACCATCACCATCATCATCATCATCATCATCATCATCATCATCATCATCATCATCATCATCATCATCATCATCATTATCCCCCCAACTCATCATCCTCTATCGTCCCCGTCCTCGCCGTCCTTGAACTCCTCCTTGTTATTCTCTCTCGTCCTCGTCCTCGTCCTCGTCGTCGTCCCCCTCCTCCTCCTCCTCCTCCTCCTCCTTCTCGTTCTCCTCCTCCCCCTTCTCCCCCTCCTCCCCCTCCTCCTCCTCCTCCTCCTCCTCCGTCTCCGTCTCCGTCTCCGTCTCCTCCTCCTCCTCCTCCTCCTCCTCCTCCTCCTCCTCCTCCCGCCCACTCCTCCAACGCCCCCCTCTCGCGTGCCGCGGGAGCGAAGAGCCCGGCCGCCAGGAAGGCGCCGCCCGCGTGACCGTCCCCCCTGGAAGGGGGCCGCCGCGAATTACAGAGCCATGGGGTCCGGGGCGCGAGGCAGACGTTGGCGCACGCGCTCGCGGAGGCGAGGGAGAGACCCCGCCTCTCGCGGGGCCAGGCGACCCGCACGGCGGCGCCTGTGCCGTCGTCTTGGTCCTCGTCGTCGTGCTCGTCGTCCTCCTCCTCTTCCTCCTCCTTCTCCTTCTCCTCCTCCTTCTCCTCCTCCTCCCTCTCCTCCTCCTTCTCCTCCTTCTCCTCCTCTTTGCGGTGGTCGTCGTCGTCCACCTTCTCCTCCTCATTCTCCTCCGCCATCCCCACTGGGCCAAGGTTCCTCAGCGCCACAAGCTTGCCCCCTCGAGGTTGGGACAGATGCCGCGCAACCCGATGGAGATAGGGCATCTCTCCCCGCCCCTTTGGGGGGGTAGATCGGACATCGGAGCCAGGGCCGCCCCAGCGGGGAAGCCGATACAGTCGGACCTAGACCAGGAGAACGCCCCTCAAGAACATGAGACCCTCCGTCGGCCAAAACAAGCAGAACATCCGAGGGTACCCTTCCCCAGGATGCACGAGAGCATCCAGCAGACACGAAGAGCACTAAGGTACCCTCCCCGAACCGACCTCCATTTCCTACCTCGGTTCGACTGTAGGTCGGACATTGGCGCCAAGGCTGCCCCAGTGGGGAGGGGGGATAGGTGCAAAAAGGTCTGGGGCGGATCGCGGAGGCGAAGAAAGGCTCCGCGTCTCGCGAGGCCAGACAGCCCGCACGGTAGCGCCGTCGTCGTCGTCGTCGTCGTGGTCCTCGTTGCCGTCTTTGGCTACGTACGGCAAGTCCGTGTCGTGTCGACCCCGGCGTTGGTCCTCGGACACCGCGGGGATCGTTCAGACCTTGAACGATCGGCCGTTCCGGTAACGCCGGATCTTTCAACGACAGGCCGATTCTGGGCCACGGGCGGCGTTCAACCTTAAACGCACGCGCTGGGGTCGCCGCCGGTCGACACGACACGAACCTGCCGTACCTCCTTCTGGGAAACAGCTATAGTTTATAGAATGGAAGGGTTCCAGGCGCTCTCGTCTCGACACTGGCGACGTTTCCGCTCGAGCACGGGCCTGCTTCCAGCTCCCCGCTGTTGAAGCCTCAGCGGCGACGACGCCGGCTCTCGCTCGATACTTCCGCGCAAATTGCTCCGAGACCCACCGGTTCACTGTGATGGGAGGGGAAGGGGGGCGTTTTTTAGATGCGGTCGCCTCAGCGCCACGCACATTCGTCATAAAATCTTGCACCGGCTCTGAGGGCGAATCTTTTTCAGCATGCGGCCCGCGCCCTATCGCCGCGCACGTTCGTCTTGAAAACTTCCAACAACTCCACGAATGGAAAGGCGGCTCCTTTAAATCAGAGGCAGCAGCGTGGAATGGGGATTCCCCGCTGCAATGTCCCGGCGAAGACCCGAGGGCAACGCGTCCTCCTCCTCCTCCTCCTCCTCCTCCTCCTCGTCTCCTCCTCCTCCTCCTCGTCCTCCTCCTCCCCTCCTCCTCCCTCCTCCTCCTCCTCCTCCCCCTCGTCCTCTTCATCGGCCTCCTCCTCCTTCTCGTCCTCCAGGCCCCCATCTTCCTAACACGCCATCGGGTTTCCTCCTCCACCTGCGGTTGCGCCCGCGGGCGGGTTGAAACGTGTAGCCTGGTTGCGGTTGCGGTTGCGCGGGTTGAAATGTGTCGCCTAATTCCGGTTGCGGTTGTGCCCGGGCGGGTTGAAATGTGTCGCTGACATGTGTCGTCAGAAGTTCCCATCCAGTTCAATCAGTGCAAAGCAATTCAGTTCAGTCTGCCAGTCAACGTTGGGCACGGAATTGCACCTGGCTCCGCTAGGAAAAATGTGCCCCCCCTGGCGCCGCGCACCTTCGCCTCAAAATCTTCCAGTGATTTCTCTGGAGGGCGGCTCTTTTTCAAGACGTGGCTCCCGTCCTGTAGCGTCTTCACAATGCGGCGCTTGCCTTGGCGCCAGGCTCGTCCCTGTCGAGGGCGCCTGCCGCTTTGACGCTTGCCCGGCAGGGTCGGCGTGGCCTCCAGGAAGCCCCCTGTCGTTTTGTTTTTCTTTTGGGAGCTCCGGCAGGGCCGCCTCGAAAGCTTCCAGCAGCTGCACGGATCGAGGACGCCTCTCTTCCAAAACACCGCGGCTCTCGCAGCAGCGCCAGGCGCCTGCGTCGTGCACGTCTCCGGAAGTTCCACGGGTGGAGAGCTGCGGTTCCTCTGCAGGACGCGGCCGTCGCCTCGGCGCCACGCAAACACGCGTCTTTTCGACGTTCCAGCCATTCCACGGGTGGCGGGCGGTTCCCTGGAAGGCTTCCACTTCCAACGACTTCGCGGGCGAAGGGGGCGCGTGTGCAAAGTGCAACCGTCGCCCCGACGCCGCGAACCCTGGGCCACTCCTGTTCAAAATGTGGTTTTCGCCTCCGCGCCGCGTGCATTCGTCTCACAGCCTCACCAACTACCCACACGCATGAAGGCAACCCCTCTTCCGAGCCAGAACTTCCGCTTCAGGCCTTACGGCCAGACGCCCACCGGGGCTCTCGCTGGACACTTCTCCTCGAGCCTCGTCTTCCTGCCCCGCCGCCGCCCCTGCGGCCAAGCGCGGGGATGCCGGCTCCTCTTCGGGCTGGGGCCCTCGCCTGGCTTGCAAGACAACGGGGGGGGGGGGCGCCAGGTCCTGCAGGGGGCACTTCGCGCAGTGGAGAAGAATGCCTGCAGTTGCTTCTGGGAAAGGAACTTGGGACGGGTGGGCGTATTGCAACGTCGTCGGTGAACTGTTGGGTTTGCTCTGGTCCTCCTCCTCCTCCTCCTCCTCCTCCTCCTTTGTATAAGGCTCCACAAGTAAGCGTCCAAATTGTTGATCCTCCACCTCCACCTCCTCCTCCCTGTCCTCCCCCACATCCTGCTCGCCCTCCTCCTCTTCTTCATCCTCCGCCTCCTCCTGCCGCCACGAGTCCCTCCCTCCCCCTCTACAATGAAACCATAAGAATACTGCTCTCCCCCCTCCCCCAGAAATGTCGGGAGGATCTCCTGCCCCCGTTTCTGGTGTTTCAACAAGTGGTGCTGCCGCTGCAGCGTGGGCCTCATTTTCGAATCGGCGCGTGGCTCGCGTCGTTCAGAATGGCGCTCTCGCCCCAGCGCGGGCCACTTTTCTGGATCCGAGGCTCGTTTCATTGTGGTTCCCCTCATCTTTTCCCCTCCTCCGCCTTACCCTGGTCCTCCTGCTCCTCCGGCTCCTTCCACTCGAGTTCCTGCGCTGTTCGCCTCGCCCCAGCTTGGGCCATTGACTTGAACCCGAATCATTCTTCATCGTTGTCTTAAGTTGGGCCTGTCCCCCTACACGGGGATTTTGGGCGAAAAATTCTAGATACTCAAAAATACCTCCCATACACTAAAAAATAATCAAAAAATCGTCCCCAGACTATTTCTTGACTATTTTTGAATATTCCCCCTGTAGAGGGACACGCTCGACTTAATCGTTGTCGCCCCCCTTGTTTCCCCTCCTCAACCCTCACCTGGTCTTCGTTTCCCTCCCGATCCTTCCGGTTTAGTTCCTGCTGCTGCTGCTGTTGTTCGTCCTCATCCTTTTCCTACCGCTCATCCTCCTGCTCACCCGCCACCTCCTCCTCCTCCTGTGCACGCAGCTCTCTGTTGTCCGATTGCGCATCACAAGAGGTTTTTGCTTTGTGTGGGTCGCAGTTCGGCAGTGACACGCGTCCGCAGATAGAGAAACATGAGCGCCACAGAAAGGCATGGGAGGGAGGGATAGTATGTCAGATGAGGCGTGAGCGCACCTAGCTAGCCCTCCCCCGCTCGCTCGCTCTCCTCTTCCTCAAGCTCCTCCTCCTCCTTCCCCCTGTCCTCACCCTTCCCACCCCCCCTGCCCCCTTTCCCCTCGTCCTCGTTCCTCCTCCAGCTCTCCCCCCCCCTGCCCTCACCCTTCCCTCGTCCTCCCCCATCCCTTGTCCTTATAGGCGGGGGCGCGTTTCACA
>CAUYUJ010014593.1:35000-55000 GCA_963575745.1 Prorocentrum cordatum
TGTGAGAAAATCAAGACATACAGGCGACGTGCTGTCACAAGGAAACCTTGATGAGAAACGAGCGCCCTTTTTGTCCATGAGTTGAACTTCGATTTCCCACAGAGAACCTCAGGAAACCCGAAGACAAGCTGTAACACAATTAAGGAACACTGAGCTCCTCCCCAACGAGAAGGGTTCTTTCTTCAGCGGCACGACTGTACTGGAAGCCTTCCTGAGGCCACTCGCTCCACTCATGCCTCCATGCTGCGTCGAACGTCAATCGACTTGAGTCGAGCTTGAACCGACCTCGAGCCGAACCTGAATCGAACTGGAGTCGGGCTAAGATCGAAAACACCTGTTAGGTGCGCCACCGAAAGGTCCAAAACACGAACGTCAAATGGAAGAGCAGCAGCAGCAGTAATAGTACGCAGCAGCAGAAGGAATGCTCACGGAGAGAAGGAGGGCAGGCCTGAAGACGCGTTCTCGTATGGCCCACTCCCCATGGAGCGAAGGCCCCTTCCCGCGCCATTGGGTCGAGGCAGCCTGTAAGGAAGAAAAAGCAGGAGGAGCAGCGCGAGGGAAGGAAGGCACGGAGTCTCCTTGTCCTCGGTCACTGGTTCACTGAGCATCGTTTAACCGATCCCCATCCCCAGCGGCGTGGCCTGGGCCCCACTGGCCGGTTTAGCCCCCTAGATGGGAATATAGGACGTTCCCTTCGGGTTTCGAAGGGTGTATCCCCAATTGGGGTGATAATTTGGTGGGGGTCTGGATGAGGATGAGGATGGGGGTCGATTAAACGATACGGAAGAACAAGCAAGAAGAGCAGCGAGAGGGAAGGAAGGCACTGACTCTTCCTGTCCTTGGTCACCGGCTCACGTGTCCGATGCGCTTCCTCCTCCTCCTCCTCCTCCTCCTCCTCCTCCTCCTCCTGCTCCTGCTCCTGCTCCCCCTCCTCCTCCTCCTCCCCCTCCTCCTCCTCTCCCTCCTGCTCCTGCTCCCCCTCCTTCCCCTCCTCCTCCCCCTCCTCCTCCTCCTCCTCCTCCTGCCTCCTCCTCCTCCTCCTCTTCCTCTTCCTCCCCTTCCTCCTCCTCCTCCTCCTCTTCCTCCTCCTCCTCCTCCTCCTCCTCCTCCTCCTCCTCCTCCTCCCTTCCTTCTCCTCCTCCTCCTCCTCCTCCTCCTCGAACCCTTTCGGAAACGGTGCGACACTGCCGCCCCATCACCAGGCGACGTGCAGGCAAGCAGCACGCGCGCTCGCTCTGGTGCCTCGCGCCGCTCGGCGCGCGCCGCGCGGTGACTTGCCGCGGCGCTCTCGCGCCGCCGCCCTGCCGAGGGGGACGGCTCCCTCTGGGAGTGCAGGCCCCTTCGGGAAGCGACGCTGCCTTCGCGCCGCGGCGAGGCGACGGAGAAGCCCGCGGTCTCCTTGGAAGGGGCCCAGGGGCACACAAATAAATACACACATGTTCCCATCTGTTAGGGGGTTTTCGTCTTCCCCCCCACTGTCTATATCTGTAACATTTTCCTGGGGATCGACGATTCATTGTGTCTGTGTGTTCTTTCCCCTCCTGCTCTTGGAAGCTGGGCGAGGGCTGGCAAATCCGTGGCTGCTAACAAAGTCTTCCCAGGAAAAAAGAAAAATCCCGGAATCAAGCTCAGCGCACACAATAGTAAACGGGCTGCTTCCCGGAGGAAAGACAACAGTTTCCCTGGAGCTCCGTTTCAGCAACCACGGGGTTGCCAGCCTTCGCCCGGCTTCTGATGCTCTTTCCCGGAGGCCCAAGACGCCATGCGTGACGGAGGGGCAGCGCCAGGACTGGGAGCAGCAACGGGACCCAGAGTCAGCAGAGGGGGAGACGGGACCCCGAGGGAGATGCGTCCTGGGCCCCAGGGGGGCTTCCCCCGGGAGCAGCTCTTCATTCCCCGAGTCGTTTCCTGACAGTCCTGGGGCCCGTGGAGGGCCAATATAGTTAATCCGTATAGTAAGGATGCGGGATAAGGATGCAAGGGCCTTGGATGTCCATTTCGAGGCTTCCCGAGCGGGGCGGAGCCAACGGAAGTGGCCAAGGATACACCGAAGAGGCAAGGATGCGAGGGTACCCTTGGGAAGGTTGCCCATCCTTACTCTGCGGGTTGATTGTATGGAGCCCGAAAGCGGTGAAAAACCTCAAGGCCCGCTTGCCTCGGGACCCGCTTCCCCCATGGCGCAGGAGGGCTCATACAGTCAACCCCGTAACAGCAGGACGCGTGGTGTGGACGCGAGGGCCCTGGAGGGCCATGCTGATGTTTTTCGAGCGAGGCTGGCCAGCGAAAGCTGCCAGGGCTGGGCTGCAGGGACAAGGATGCAAGGGCAGCCCTTGATTCCGGGGCTTTGCCCCCTCCTGGCCCTGACGTGAGGCCCCACCTTCTGCCTTCCCCCCTCTGTTACTTAAAGCTGTGCGCGGCCCGCTCAGCTTCGACCGGAAGAGGTGCGCTCGCGACCCGCGGATCAAAGAGTGTTCCCTGTGCCGAGCCTCTGCAGGCCCCGCCCCCGTGGGGCGCCCCCCTCGCAGGGCAGCGGCCGCCTCTCTGGACAGCCGGCCGCTCCTGGGAGCGCCGCCCTCTTGCAGGTGCGACCGAGGGGCGTCAGGAGGAGGGCGAGCCAGAGAGGCCCACGCTGCGCCGAGGGGGGGGGGGGGGAAGGGCGCCACCGGAGGAGCAGGAGGTCCACGGGCAGGGGCAGGAGGGAGCGAGAGAGGACAACTGTGCGCCGAGAGGGGGGGGGGGGGGGAAGGGCGCCAGTGGAGGAGCAGGAGGAGCAGAGGCAGGGGCATGGGGAAGGAGACAGATGAAGAGAGAGAGAGAGAGAGACCAACTCTGCGCCGAGAGTGGGGGAAGGGCACCGTGTGGGGAGCAAGAGGAGCAGAGGCTGGGGCAGGAGGGGCGCGAGAGAGAGAGAGAGAGAGGCCAACTCTGCGCCGAGTGGGAGGGGCGCCGCTGGATGCAGGGGATGACAAGGGGGAGGCACCTGCCGCAATTTCATCACCCGCTCCCTGCTCCCGCGCCTCAATTGTTGCTCCCTTTCCTCCTCCTGCTCCCTCCGCCTCCTCCTGTTGTTGCTTTGTGACTTCATGGAACTACACCCGTTGGGTTTGAATCAAAATCCAGAATTTCCCAAATCATTCCGGACGCCGCAGGACATCACAATACCCGTGAGAGAACATGAGAACATGCGAAAACCTGGCAGGAACCGTTTAACGAGAAGGCGGACAGGACTTGAACCAAACAACGGCTGGCGGACGACGTTAACAAACCGTGCGACCTGCGATTGTGGCCCATTAGTTGACTGATCCTGCAAACTACAATCGGACCTATGACAACAAACACCCTTCAAGAACATGATGCATTTTGCTGGCAAGACACACGGAACATCCAAGGGTAACCTCCCCAATATGCACCTGATAATCCAACAAACACGAAGAGCAAGAGGGTAGCTTCCCCGAGCCGGTTTCGATCTGATGCTTCGGTCCGAATGTAGCTGTTTCTCCAGGCGTGAGGGCGAACACTTGATACCCCCACTCGGCCGGATCAGGAAGTAAAAGACGCCGGAGGTAACAATGCGAGCTGGAGCGGAGCGTGCGCAGTGACATCACAACAAGTTTGGCAAGTAATGAAAAAAACTGACCTGGTGCAAGCAAAAAGCGACTATGATCTGGCCGTAAAGGTTCAGGGGCTCCTTCATACGCGGTACACTGTTTTTGTCACAAAGCGCCGAGTCATGCAACATCGTTATAATATAGAATTCAAGCCGCGTAGACGAGCATCTGGATCTCAAACGGTCCTGAACTCAGACCTCTGGCATAGCGGCACGCGATGAGGATGTGGATTGAGCTAACAGTCCGTGGCGATTGCTAGCTCGCGCATTCTGCTAACAAGGTGTGAATTGGTACCTCGCGTATGCATGAACATGCTTGCTCTGCCCGCATACTTACTTAGAGCATCTGCGAGTTTCTCATGGGCCCCTTCTTTGATCGCTTTGATGTCCCTCGTCGCATTTCTCCTATGACCACAGTTGGCAGACTTCGATGTGCCTCACCTTTCCTAGTCCGCGCCGTCGCGCAATAGCGACGGCTGCACTCGCGTCGCTCCTCGACGAAATTCCGCGTGCAATCTCGAGATCCCCTGATACCACTTGATGCCCCAATGCTACCAAAAAACACCTGTAACCATCCCGTGATATTCTGCTTCTCCAGAAGACAGCGCCACGACGCTCTGGGTCTGTTCTTCCACTCGTCGACTTGCGTGATCTTCTGTGCCCTGCGTAATGTCTGTCCATGCAGCTATATCCATTGGTCGTTCTTGATACAAATACTGATGCCCGCGCCTATCGTGTTTCTTGAAGTGATTGCCCAACTTTGCGACTTCGCAATGCCCCTCGGTCTGGGGCTGACATGCGGCGCGCAAGCTCCTTGACTGAAAAGTGCGTGTCCGCGCTCTCCTGTGCAAGATGATTGGCCCATGCCGCTGCGGCTTGGCATTTCGAAACTCCGCCTCGTGGCGGCTTGCCTGGAACTCTTCGTTCTCTTCCTCGCGAGACTTCTCTTCACCTGGTATCTCGCTCTGCTCCAAGCCCAATCTCTTGGCGGATCTATCCGCGTTGTCGCGATCGGTCCCGCGCCACGTGCCATCCCGATTCCATTCCACTCTTCGGTTGAAGATCCTGATCAACTTCTTTTGGCCAATGTCCAAATCTACCTCGCGTTTCAACTTCGCACCTCCTTGGGCTCTCCATCGAACCAATCGACGTCAACATAGATACAATAATATCGCTCCCAAGCACTGTGAGCCAGATGCGCCATGACTGGTGTCAGATCCTCCTGCTCCTCCTGCTCCTCCTCCTCCTCCTCCTCCTCCTCCTCCTCCTCCTCCTCCTCCTCCTCCTCCTCCTCCTCCTCCTCCCCCTCCTCGCACTCGAAAACAACGCGTCCTGGGGGAAAAACATCCTGTCCTGGGGGAAACCCCGCAGGCTCAATCATCATCGAATCGGGATGTCGGAGCGAATCAGAATGTGCGTCGGATCGGGCTGCGGCGCGGAGTCGGAATCGAATCGGATCGGCCGAGCCACGATGCACGACGGCGCCAATGTCAACATCGGGCCGCGCAAATCCGTGGAAGACCGGACTCGACACAGACCCTGGACCCGTTTCTCTCAGGACACCTTCCCTTCATGGCGGCTTTGCGCCCTCCTCTTCCTCTCCCGCTGCCGGGGGGGAGAAGACTGAGGAATGAGGACGAGGGGGAGGAGGGAGGGGGGACGAGGAGGACGAGGGGTAGGCAAGGGAGAGGAGGACGAAGAGGACGAGGGGGAGGAGGGAGTGGGGAGGGGAGAGGGAGCAGGAGGATGACACTAAGAGGAGAAGGAAACTAGAAAAGGAGGAGGAGGAGGAGGAGGAGGAGGAGGAGGAGGAGGAGGAAAAGGATGAGGAGGAGAAAACCACGACGACTACACCGACCCTTCCCGTCCCGCTGCGCGGAGGGAGGGGGCGCGCCAGCTGGCGCCGCCTCACCTCCCGCACCTCGCGCGGGCGCGCGCTCGCCGCCGCCGACGCGCCGCGGCCGCGGGGGCCGCTACCGCGGCAGACACGAAGAACATGAGGGTACCCTCCCCGAACCGACCTCGACCTTATACCTCGGTCCGAGCGTAGGGGGGGGGCGAAGAAACGTGCAGCTTTCGCGCCCCTTCTGGCCCCATGCGGGGGCTCCTTTTAGGACCCCCCCGGGGTGCATGAGAGACGCCCCTGGCCTGCCTGGGAGCAGCGTGGAGCTTCTTGGGTCGATGCTGCAGGCCTCCTGGGGCACCTGTTTTTTCCATGACTATCAAGCGTGCAGGTGCCCCTCTTCCCCCCATCGTACATACATAGGTATACATTTACATATGTATGTATCTATCTATGCATGCATGCATGGTACCTGTGCATGTGTGTATGTGCGCGCGTGCGTGTATGATGTCTGTCTGTCTGTATGTATGCACATATGTGTATGTGCATGAATGGACCCATGTATGTATGTCATGTATGTACGTACGGACGTCTGTATGTATGCATGTATGTATGTATGTGTGTTTGTCTGTCTGTCTGGCTGTCGGTCTGTATGTCTGTCTGTCTGTCTGTCTGCCTGTATGTATGTATGTATGTATGTATGTATGTATGTATGTGTGTGTATGTACTTATGACTGTATGTGTGTGCACGCATGTATAGATGTGCATGTATGCATGTGTGTATGCATGTATGTAGGCATGACTGCATGTATGTATGCATGTACGTATGTATGTGTGCATGCATGCATGCATGCATGCATGCATGCATGTATGTATGTGTGTGTATGCATACATGCATGCATGCATGTATGTATGTATGTTTATGTAATATAGGCATGTGTGTATGTCTGTATGTCTGTCTGTCTGCCTGTATGTAATGTATGCATGCATGTATGTATGTATGTATGTATGTATGTATGTATGTACGTACGTATGTATGTATGTATGTATGTATGTATGTATGTATGCATGCATGCATGCATGTATGTATATATATATATATATATATATGTATGTATGTATGTATGTATGTATGTATGTATGTATGTATGTATGTATGTATGTATGTATGTATATATGTATGTATATACGTATGTGTATTTATATAATGTGTGTATGTATGTATGTACGTATGTGTATGCGCATGCATGTATGTATGTATGCATACACGAGTGCATGCATGCATGTAGGTATGCACGACACATGCATGTATGTATGTGCGCAACGCCCGAGCCGGTGCCTGGGACGTCGAGGCGAGAAGGATGGACAAGCGTCGTCGTCGTCGTCGTCGTCGTCGTCGTCGTCGGAGGAGGAGGAGGAGGAGGAGGAGGAGGAGGAGGAGGAGGAGGAGGAGGGAGGGGGAGGAGGGAGGGGGAGGAGGAGGGAGGAGGAGGGAGGAGGAGGAGGGAGGACCTTTTGGACTTTTGACCAAGCACAGGGTCGTGCGGGAAAGGGGGGGGGGAGGAGAGCGGACCCCGCACGGGGGTGCTTTGGTGCAGGCGGAACCCCACCTCACCGCCACACACCCGCACCTCCCACTGGCCAACGAGCCCTCCGAGGGAGGGCCCGTTAACCAGCGGAGGCGGGCGGCCCACCGTCCCCACCCACGGGAACAGCAGCACGAGCGAGGGGGAGGAGGAGGAGGAGGAGGAGGAGGAGGAGGAGGAGGAGGAGGAGGAGGAGGAGGAGGAGGAGGAGAGGAGGAGGACAAGGAGGAGGGGGGGAGGCGAGAAGGTGGACAAGCGTCGTCGTCGTCGCCGGAGGAGGAGGAGGGAGGGGGGGTGGGGAGGGAGGGGGAAGAGGAGGAGGGGGGAAGGAGGAGGAGGAGGAGGAGGAGGAGGAGGAGAAGAGGAGGAGGAGGAGGAGGAGGAGGAGGAGGAGGAAGAGGAGGAGGGGAGGGGAGGAGGGGGGGAGGCGAGAAGGATGGACAAGCGTCGTCGTCGTTCGGAGGAGGGGGGGGGGAGGAGGGAGGAGGAGGAGGAGGGCGGAGGAGGAGGAGGAGGAGAGGAGGAGGAGGAGGAGGATGGGGGGAGGCGAGAAGGATGGACAAGCGTTGTCGTCGTCGTCGGAGGAGGAAGGGGGGGAGGCGGGATGGTCCGCTGCTCGCTGAGTAACTACAGTCGAGGCTGATGAGTAGGTCGGCCATGCCAAATCAAGGGTACCCTTCTGCCCTGTGTTTCGCGACCCATGCCTTCTGCATTCCTATGGCAATGTGGCCCTCGGAAGGGTCTTGTGTCCTCCCAAATGTCCTCTCCAATCATCGCCGACTGTACGCGCAAATGGCCTGGATCCGCCGCAGGGGACTCATGATACATTCCATAAGGGAAAGACATCTGTTTCGTTCGGACGTTTGCAAGTATGCATGTTGCAAGTAGTGGAACGCGGCCGGTGGAAGGAGAAGGCCTTCTCGCAAGGCGGCGGGGCTACTCAGAAGTCCTCTGGCCTTCTGAGAAGTCTTCAGTGTCCTCGGGGAGGGCTTCGAGAGCTTCTCAGAAGGCAAGGGGGCTCTCGAGCCTTCTGAAGAGGCCAATGCGGCACCGTGCCTCCATGGCACGTCGAGGCGTGGCGGAATGCCAGGTGCATTCCGGAGGGTTTTCTTTTGACTTCTGGGGCCCACGCACCTCTCTCGAATAACCCTCCTTGAGAGTATTCCCCTCTTCGACGCCTCCATGGCGCGTTCTCAGGCCTCCAAGAAGCCCAGGGTGACTTCCAAGACGGCCAAAGCAAGCCTCAGAGACAACCAGTGTAAGAATGCCCGATACTGCCCAACCGGCAATCACAACGGCCCTAGAGGGCTCGGGAAGAACCTGCAGCAAGGCCCGAAGAGGCCAAACTCGCTGATGTTCCTTTGGTCTTCTGCATCCTCATCTTTTCGGGCTTCCGCGAGTTCAGGACGGCCGAAGAAGCCTCCAAGATTGCCTCAAGACGGCCCACGAAGGCCCCCGGACGACCCAAGCTGGTTCAAAAATGGCCCAAGAGTGGCCCAAGATGACCCCAAGTCGGCCCCAGAGGCCCTCTGGGGACCCTCAAGGTCCCCCAGAATGTCCCAAAACGGTCCAAAGGAGGCTCCCAAGACGGACTGCAAAGGCGCCCAGACCGGCCCAAGAGCGCCCTCAGACGGCCCAACGCACCCAATTCCTGCAGGCCTGCCGTGCAGTGCTCTCAGAACCAAAGACATGCGCCGATGATGCAAGCACGGTTCTGAGCACAGGAAGCCAATGTATTGAACGACCTCAGCCAGGGATGTTCCGAGAGCATCCTTCGCGAACGCCGCAACAAGTTATGACAGAAGGAGCTCGACCACGAGAAACCTTCCACAAGCAACCCAACCCTGAGACCCCAGGACGTCCATTGTTTTTTTTGTTGGTGTGGCAACGTCGCGCGTTCCATCGCAAAATCATCGACACCCGGGACACCCTGGGCACCCTGGAGGCGAGCAGGGTGTTTCTAGGCAACGCAAGTCTCTGGGGGGCATGCAGGCACCGGGGGTGGGGGTGGCGCCCTGGAGACTGGCCGCCACGAAGCGCACCGTCGTCGTCGTCGTCGTCGTCGTCGTCGTCGTCGTCGGAGAAGGAGGAAGAGGAGGAGGAGGAGGAAGGAGCGAGGAGGAGAGGAGTGAGGAGGAGGAGGAGGAGGAGGAGGAGGAGGAGGAAGAGGGAGGAGGAGAGGAGGCAGGAGGAAGGAGGAGGAGGAGGAGGAGGAGGAGGAGGAGGAGGAGGAGGGCAGGAGGGGGAAGGGGGATGGGCAGGAGGGGCAGGAGGAGGGACGCTCGCAACATTAATTAACACGAGATTTAGGCTGGATTATGGTCTGAGATCCGACGTGGAAGCAACTCGTCGAGGGAGGAGAGCAGCACCACTCCCATGGAGCAGACGGTGGACGGGGAGGGGGAGGGAGCAGTCCCACCCGGGGGGGAGGCGCAGGGGTGAGACGTAGAGGAGGCGGAGGAGGAGGAGGAGGAGGAGGAGGAGGAGGAGGAGGAGGCAGGAGGAGTAGGGGGAGGAGGAGGAGGAGGAGGAAGAGGAGGCGGCGTAGGTGAGGAGGAGGAGGAGGAGCTAGAGGAAGAAGAGGAGGAGGAGGAGGAGGAGGAGGAGGAGATGAGGAGGAGATAGGAGGAGAGAGGAGGAGGAGGAGAAGGAGGAGGAGGGGGGAGGAGGCAGAGGAGGAGGCGGCAGAGGAGGAGGAGGAGGAGGAGGAGTGAGGAGGAGGAAGGAAAGCAGGAGGAGGAGGAGGAGGAGGAGACGGGAGGGAGGGAGGAGGAGGGAGAGGAGAGAGGATGAGGAGGAGGGAGGATTAGTAGGAGGAGCAGGAGGAGGTGGTGGCGAAGGAGGATAATGGTGATGATGAGGCGGAGGGAGAATGAGGAGGAGGAGGAGGAGGAGGAGGAGGAGGAGGAGGAGGAGGAGGAGGAGGAGGAGGAGGAGGAGGAGGGAGGGAGCAGAGGAGGAGTAGGAGGAAGAAGAGGAGGAGGAGGAGGAGGAGGAGGAGGAGGAGGAGGAGGGATTTCAGGGATTTCGGCCTCTTGCGGGTGCAAGTCTGGGCCCGACCTCGGCGCTGTGCCCCTCCCCCAGGTATGCCCCCATTCTCAAGGGGCTCCCATGCAGGGTATGGGGCGGCCGTGCTCGGGCGCTCCCTCAGCTGGTCGTGCACACGCCGTACTCCCGCGTCCACGCCAGCATCACCCGCCAGGGCCGTATATCCACTCGTCGAGTGTTGGCAGTGCCCTGACGACTCTGGTCTTCGCCCCCACGTCGGAGTAGCTAGCTAGGTAGGAATTGGGCTCCAGCTTCGCCTTTCGCCCGAACCGCTTGGCCAGCCACTTCTCGTGGTGCGAAGCCGCTTTGCTCTGCTCCCTCGCGCTGCAGGTGACGGTCTCTGCACCGCTTTCTATGCTGTAGCTGATGTCGTTGGTATTATTTCTCGCCTTCGTCTTCCGCTGCAGCTTCTCGCAAGCGCTGTTCCCAGCGCTGTAGTTGATGATGTCGGGCTTTATCGTTTTGCCTCCGTCCGCCAGCCACACCTTGGCGATTTCAGCACGGGATTTCCACATAACCATGCTTGTGCCGCGCTGATTTCCGAATTGTAGCTGATCACGTGGGGGCTCCGCTTCACCGCCCGCTTCTTCTCGCACCTGCCACCGCCCGTCTTTCTCGCGCGCACAGCCACTGCCGTCCCCGAGCTGCCACTGCCCGTCCTTCTCGCGCGAACTGGTTGCATCCGCTGCCGGCTGCCACTGTCCGCCCTTCTCGTGAGCACCGCCACTGCCGTCCTCGAGCTGCCACTGCCCGTCCTTCTCGCACGGACTGGTTGCGTCCGCTGTAGGCTTCCACTGCCCGCCCTTCTCGCACGCCCCGACAGCCTCTCGTAGCATCCACTGCCCTGCCTTCTCGCACGAACTGGTTGCATCCGCTGTAGGCCGCCACTGCCAGCCCTTCTCGCACGCACCGACAGCCTCTCGTATAAGCCACTGTCCGCCCTTCTCGCACGAACTGGTTGCATCCGCTGTAGGCTGCCACTGCCAGCCCTTCTCGCACGTACCGACAGCCTCTCGTAGCCGCCACTGCCCGTCCTTCTCGCACGAACTGGTTGCAACTGCTGTAAGCTGCCACTGCCTTCCCTTCTCGCAAGCACCGACAGCCTCTCGTAGCAGCCATTGCTCGCCCTTCTCGCCCGAGCTGGTCGCTCTTTCTTGACGCTGCCACTGTCCGCGTTGTGGCTGATCACGTGTGTGCCCCGCTTCGCCGCCTTCTTCTCGCACCTGCCACTGCCCGTCGTTCACGCGTGTACAGTCAGCGCTTTCCTGCAGCTGCCACTGCCCGTCTTTCTCACACGAGCTGGTTGCTTCCACTGCAGGCAGCCACTGCCCGTCCTTCTCGCACGAACTGGTCGCCCTCTCGTGACGCTGCCCCTGTCCAGCTGTGGCGACGAGGGGCGACAAGGAAGGGTGCCCCAGGGTGAAGCTAGTTCTCAGATTTGTGTCAAGAGTAGCTAGCGGGCTCACGTTGGGCTCTATCCACTCTGGCGGCCTCCACTGCCCGTCCTCCGTATGTACCTCCCACGGCGACGAGGAGGAGGAGGAGGAGGAGGAGGAGGAGGAGGAGGAGGAGGAGGAGGAGGAGGCAGAGGAGGAGGGAGGACGAATAACGAGCGGGGCTAGAGGAGGAGGAGGGAGGAGGAGGGGGAGGAGGGAGGAGGAGGAGGAGAAGGAGGAGGAGGAGAACGAGGAGGAGGAAGAGGAATCTAGAGGAGGAGGAGGAGGCGGAGGAGGAGGAGGATGCGAGGGAGGAGAGGAGGAGGAGGAGAGGAGGAGGAGGAGCGGAGGAGACGGAGGAGGAGGAGGAGGGGGGGGGAGAGGAGGAGGAGGAGGAGGAGGAGGAGGAGGAGGAGGAGGAGGAGGAGGAGGAGGAGGAGAGGAGGAGGAGGAGGCAGGAGGAGGAGAGGAGGAGAGGAGGAGGAGGAGGAGAACGAGGAGGAGGAGGGGAGGAGGAGGAGGAGGAGACGGAGGAGGAGGAGGAGGGGGGGGGGAGGAGGAGGAGGAGGAGGAGGAGAGGAGGAGGAGGAGGAGGAGGAGGAGGAGGAGGAGGAGGAGGAGGAGGAGGAGGAGGAGGAGGAGGAGGCGGAGGAGGAGGAGAGGAGGCGGAGGAGGAGAGGAGAACGAGGAGGGGGAGGAGGAGGAGGAGGAAAAGGAGGAGGAGGAGGACGAGGCCAGGAGCGAGAGAGGAGGAGGAGGAGGGAAGAGGAGGAGGTAGCGGATGATGAGGAGGAGGAGGAGGAGGAGGATACTGATGAGGAGAGGGAGGTGAGGAGGAGGAGGAGGGAGGAGGAGAGGAGGAGAGGAGGAGCAGGAGGAGGAGGACGGAGGAGGAGGAGGAGGACGGAGGGGGAGGGAGTAGTAGGAGGAGGCGGAGGGGAGGAGGACCTTTTGGACCTTTTGACCCAGCACGGAGGCGTGCGCGAGAGAGAGAGAGAGAGAGAGAGAGTGAAGGGGAGCAAGAGCGAAACGACCGCCCGAGCCAAGGAGTCCACCTGCCGCAACAGGCAAACACCCCGGCCTGCGCAAGCCAGCCTACGACCCTCCAGACGGAGGGAGGTGTACTGACCCCGCAGAGGACGCGGCTGCATCACCCGTCTCGGCAGGCAAAACAGGCCCCGCCAAAAAGTCGCGCTCATCAAGGGCGCGTTGCAGGGCCACTGGTACCCCTTCACGTCGGGGGAACAAGCCTGCCTGGATGCGCGACAAATTCTCGCGCCCCTTGCGTGACGGGTCACACTTGGCGGCAAGCTGTCTGCCGTCCACTGTGCCGCACTTCCCACACACAGAGCAAAACGTGAGCATATACTTTTCCCACCTCTGAGGCGTGTGAGAGGGATGAATAACGCGGCCGCCTACGAGATCAGAACTTGCTCCGGGCGCAAAACCGCCTGACGCATGGGCGCCCTTGCAAGCAGTGGCGGCCGCGCGGATCGCCCTGGACTGCGGGGCAATCATGGGGCAGCTGCTGCATTTCCATTTCGTTCCACAACGAACGAAAGTATGCTCCGACCTCTCAAGGGCCAGCTTCAGGGCAGACGGGGCGGGGCGTCGCTCCTGCCGCTGCCGCGCCCCAGATCATGGGTCGGCGGCAGCGGCGAGGGCAAGAGCGCGGCGCGCTCACGCACGAACCAGGGTGGCCACCGCATCCCAGTGGTCAGTGCGAGGCTCGCCTTGACGGATAGACTCCTCCCACCCCCGCAGCGCCGCCGCACCCGCCTCCTCATCAGCTAGGGCGTTGCCCTGAATTAGATACGGGTCCACCTGGGCTGCTCCTTCGGGAGCCTCGTCCAAGTGAGAGGGGACCCACTTCAAATTCACATCGGTGGCCCGAGATTTGAACCCAACGCGGATCCTCGACCACAGATCTTGGTTGGCGCTATTTTTCAGAAACTGCCGACCGCTATTCCAAGCCTTGACCAGAGGCTGGTGGTCCGTGACAAACAGCATAGCTTGCTGGACGTGTTCCAAGGCGAGCGCGAAGGCGAGCAACTCTGAACGAAGGACGGTTTGCCTCCTTCCCCCGAGTGGGGTAGACAAGCCACCGGCAATCTTCCAGCCCCCTCGGCCGTCAGCCTGCGCAGTGACAATGGCCGCCCAGCACCGCCGCCGTCTCGGGTCAGCACTGTGGGCCCCGCCCGACCCGTCTCCGAAAACCACCACGCGCCCGAACTCGGGGTGAGGGAGGGCCGACGCGATCGGGACGGGGCCAAAAACTTCCAACTTCTCTTCGGGGTGGCTTGGCGGGTGCGTGAAATTTAGAGGCGCAGTGGGAGGAGGATGAGGAGGAGGAGGAGGAGGAGGAGGAAGAAGAGGAGGTGGGGGAGGAGGAGGCTAGAGGAGAAGGGATGGGGAGGAGAGGAGGAGGAGGAGGAGGAGGAGGGGAGGAGGAGAGAGGAGGGGGAGGAGGAGGAGAGGAGGAGGAGGCATAGGAGGAGGAGGAGGAGGAGCAGGAGGAGGAGGGGAGGAGGAGGAAGACGGAGCGGAGGAGGAGGAGGAGGAGGAGGAGGAGGAGAAGGAGAGGAGAGAGGGAGGGTGCGAGGAGGGAGGGAGAGACGATGGACGGAGGAGGAGGCAGGGGGAGGGAGTAGTATGGGAGGAGCGGAGGAGAAGAAGGAGGAGGGAGGAGGAGGGGGAGGAGAAGGAGGATGGCAGAGGAGGGGAGGAGGAGGAGGAGGAGGAGGAAGAGGAGCGGGAATGGCGGATACAGGGGCTAGAGGGGAGGATGAGGATGAGGAGAGGGAGGAGAGGAGGAGGAGAACGAGGAGGAAGGAGTGAGGAGGAGGAGGAGAAGAGGAGGAGGAAGGATGAGGAGGAGGGGGAGGGTGGAGGGGAGGAGGAGGAGGGAGGAGGAGGAGGAGAGGGAGGAGGAGGAGGAGGAGGAGGCGAGGAAAAAAGGAGGAAGGAGGTAGCGGAGGAGGAGGAGAAGTGAGGATGAGGACGAGGAGGAGGATAACAATGAGGGAGAAACGTGAGGAGAGGAGGCGGAGGAGAAGGAGGAGGAGGAGGAGGAGGAGGACGGGGAGGAGGAAGTGCCCCGAGTTCTCTCCTCCTCCGCCTTATTACCTGACTACCTGATGGCAGGAAAGTGGTGCAGACCTCGCCACCCTCCTCCGCCTCCTCCTCCTCCTTCTCCTCCTCCTCCTCCTCCTCTTCCTCGAAGGCCGTGCCGCGGCGCAGAATGCGCCTCGAGCAGCAAAAACGACGGTCGCCCTCTGGATGGCCGGGCTTTCTGGCATCCGGCTCCGTGGGGAGCCCCGTGCCGCGTGCTCCTCCTCCTCCTCCTCCTCCTCCTCCTCCTCCTCCTCCTCCTCCTCGTGGTTAGCCCTGTGCTGCGCTCTCCGTCCCGGGCGGAGCAAGGCCTGCTCGACAACCTTCGCTGCCGGAAGCGCCAGCCTTGTCCGCTCGAAGCGTCCGATCCCATCCTCTCGACGCACCCCTTCAACCAGCGAGGGGGAGGCAGAGGTGGAGAAGGAGGCGGAGGAACCCGCAATTCTTTCCTCCTCATTCTCTCTTCCTCCAGCGCTGGAGGCACAACGTCGCACTAGCCTCCTCCTCCTGATCTGGTTGACGCCGGAAAGGCGAATAAGTCCAGACGGAATGAGCTCAGATGGAGACCGAGTACTCCGTGCGGACCTACTCCGTACAGACATCGCATCCTATCAAGACAAGCTCAATCCAGACGGAATGAGCCCACACGGAGACCGAGCACTCCGTGCGAACGTACTACGTACGGACTTGGCAGCCTCTCAGGAACGGCTCAATCCAGATGGAATCAGCCCAGACGGAGATCGAGCACTCCGTACGACCTTACTACATACGGACTTGGCAGCCTCTCAGGAACGGCTCAATCCAAGCGGAATTAGCCCAGACGGAGACCGACAACTCCGCAAGGACTTACCCCGCACGGACTTGGCATCCTCCGAGTCTCGTTCAAACCCTTCCGCTGCCCTTCCCAAGCGCGGGCCCCGCCGCCACTCTGCTCTGACCCCTGCCCCCCGCCGGCAGAGACATGAGAGAACCCTCACGGGGACGCGCGCTCGGCCGCCTCGGCCTCCACCTCCTCCGTGCTCCTGGTGATCCAGATCAGCTGCTCCCGGAGCTCGCCGTGGGCCTCCAGCAGGCTGGCAGGCCCAGGTCGGGGAGACGTCAGACTCGGGTACGGGGGACTCGGGTTGGCCTGACTGGGTCATCGTGAACATGACGAGGCCCAATCTGAATTTTGACGCGAGATCCCGCTGCAAACACCCCACGAAAACCGGACCGTCAAAATCCAGGACACGCTTGTCAAAAAACGTCGGCAAGCCAGAGTTCCGGCTTACTCGAGTCTTACGTTTCCCCGGCCAGGGCCGCCCTCCCCCCCGCGAGGGAAATCGCTTTATGGTCGCGTGATCATCGACCAACCCTGGCGTCGGCTTTTCTCACACCGCGTGGAACGAGGAGGAGGAGGAGGAGGAGGAGGAGGAGGAGGAGGAGGAAGAGGAGGAGGAAGAGGAGGAGGAGGAGAAGGAGGAGGAGGAGGAGGAGGAGGAGAGGACGAGGAGGAGGAGGAGGAGGAGGAGGAGTAGGAGGAGGGGAGGAGGAGGAGGAGGGAGAGAGGAGGAGGAGGAGGGGAGGAGGAGGAGGAGAACGAGGAGGAGGAGGAGGAGGGAGGAGGAGGAGGAGAGGAGGAGGAGAGGAGGAGGAGGAGGAGAGGAGGAGGAGGAGGAGGAGGAGGAGCGGCGTTCTCTCGATCGCCCGATTGCTCCCCTGGTCGATTCTCGGGGGCTACGGGCGGCCTGCCGCCCGGAGCGCCCGCGGCGGGCCCGCCGCCGCGGAGCGGCAGCCGGCGCGGGACGGCGGGCAGCCCCCCCACAAGCGGGCCTCTGCCCGTGCTCGGCCCGCCCGCCCGCCCGCCCAGGCCCCGCCTGGTGCCCGCCCGGAGCCCGCGCGCGGCCGCTCAGGGGCGCCCGTCGTCGCCGTCGTCGTCGCCGTCGACGCCGTCGTCGTCGGCGCCGTCGTCGTCGTCGCCGTCGACGCCATCGTCGTCACCGTCGTCGTCGGCGTCGTCGCCGTCGTCGTCGTCGTCGGCGGCGCATCCCCCTACAGGTGGATTTTGGGCGCCCGTGAACAATAGTCAGAAGGTGCACCAAAAATGCGCAAACATGGTGGAAGCAACCGTCCCCAGACCATTTTTTAACCATTCTTGAATATTCCCCCTGTAGAGGGACAGGCCCGACTTTGACCTAGGCTGTCAGCTCTCTGTCGCTCTACGGTGCGGGCGCGGTCGCAAGAAACCCTCGCAAGAAACCCAGCCCTGAAGACACGCGCGCGAGGTCCACCTGAGGGGAAACCCACCGCACCCTGAACGCAGCAGCTTCTTCGAAGGCTGCGGGAAGTCACCGCGCAGCGCGCGGAGCGGAGAAACCCAGGGTGCCCTGACGAAAAGAAGATGGTTTCTTGATGCGCGCCCCCACTGTATGGTCCACGTCTACTTCGCAGAGCGGGGGGAGGCTGGGAAGGGGGCGTGCCACGCCTTGGCAACAACCTTGCCCCAATCTGTGGCCGCCACGATCACCGCGGCGACCGCGCAAACCGACCAGGAGGTATTGGTTCGGGGTTGAATATCACGCACCGACGCCAGGTGGGGACTGGAACAGGGGGGGACATTGGCCTGGAATCGGCGAGACGGCGCCGACACATCGGCGAAACGCCCCCCGATGGAGAACCCACTCGATCCTGAACAACGTCGAGATCCTCCCCACCCGCGGGTGAGGAGGACCTGACCTGGGTCACCTTAGGTCGGGCATGTCCTCCGACAGGCGGATTTTGGAGGACAAGTGAAAAACAATAACAAATATACCAAAAGAGTCGAATAGTCGAGACATCGGCCACGGACTATTTTTTGGGCAGTAGTAACTTGTTATTGCAAATCATAAATCGACAGTAGCGGAGGAAGCGTCCCGCCGGCGTCGCAGAGCGCGACGGCGGGCGGCTGCATGACCGCCCGCCGCGCGCCGTTCCGTCGGGCGGGCCTGGCTCCCGCGCGGGCTTGCTCGCATGCCGCGCGGCCGTGCGTCGGGGTCCTCTCCTGCTCTCCTCACCTCCGCGCGCGGTCGCGTCGTCTCCGCTCTGCCGCCTGGCCGAAGGGCGGGATATCAAGTACCTGGTCATGCATGTGGCGCCCTACCTGCCCATAGTGGCACTCTGGGGGTAGGGCGTCCGCCCAGGGTGTCTCCTCTGCTTGCAATAACGCAGCTTTGGTTGACCTATGGGGCGACGCGCGGCGTGTCCGTTCGCCATAGTGCGGCGGACGCGTCCGCGGTCGCGGTTTCGTTTTCTTCTGTGGCCCGCGAGCGGCCCTGTCGCATGGCCTTATGTGGCCGTGTGATGTAGGTGCGTGCCCATAGCGGCCAGGACGCATGTTCCTCTTGTGTTCACTACTGGCGCCTGCTGGTGCTTTCCCCGGTCCCATAGCGGACTTCCGGGTGGCCCGTGGCGGCCGTGGGGTTATCGTTTATGCCAATTGCGGTCAATCGTTCGATGGGCCTGTTCCGGTCTGCTTCGGGAGCCTGCTCAGGTTTCCTTCTCGTGCCTGTGTGGTCTCATGGGTCGGCCTTCTGTGGCCTTGTATTGTCGGTGCGTGCCCGTAGCGGCCACGACCTATCATCCTCTTTGGTTCGCGACTGGCGCTTACTTGTACTTCCTCGGCCCCATAGCGGACTTTCGGTTGGCCCGTGGTGGCCCTGGGCCGCTAGGCTATCCCGTGGGGTCGCATTCGTGCCATCGAATATTCTGCCTGGTTTGTATGCCGGGCGAACGCCGTGTTCCGGCGGGTCTATCTTCTGCGCGCAGTCGCGCAGCGAACCAACGCATCAACTGTTTCCGCGCGAGCGTGGCTGCTCAGCCAGCGTCGTTCGCCCCCATGGCGGGTGCTGTGCTGCTTGGGTTGTGCAACAGGACCCCGCGTTCGGTGCTGAGTGGCCGGACATCGACTTGAAGGCAGGGGTCGACAGCCTCGCAGAGAAAAATTTCAAGGCGCCGGCCCAGCTGGCGAACATCCGCACCGAAGAATTGGTGGGCGCGGAGCGCTTACCAACTGCCCTGAGCGGCGTAGACCGCCGCAGTCTACGCCGCGCGCTGGAACGCGCGACCGCGGCAGGTAAACAGGCAGCGACGCGCGCGCGCGTTCGGCGCGGTGACGCGCGCGCAACGTGGGCGAAAGCGAACGTGGAGATTGCCGCTCCCGTGATTCACGTCGATGTGGGCACCGAGCTGGCGTCGATTTCGTTGCGCGGGCTGAGCCGGTCGGTCTGGCCGAGGTTCGGCAAGCGCGCGAAGGTTGCCCGCGGTGGGCGACGCGTTCGCGATGCCGCGACAGGAGCGCGAAGTGCGAGTGGCTCGCGGCCGAAGCCGCGAGAGCCAGGAAGCGTGGTTGCAGCAAACCTTTCATCTACACGGACTTGCGCGGCTTCCCCTCGACATGGGCCGCGAGCGCCCATGGGGGAGATGACGCCGACGATGACGGCGAGGCCGCGGGCAGCGGCGGAAAGGCGCGCGCGCGCTATCCTGGTCCGAGTGGCACCTCGCCTTCGACGCGTGGGCAATCGCGGCCGACGCCAACGAACAATTGTCATGCGCGCGGTGCCTGGAGCACAAGCGCCTCGTACTGCAGGTGGGCGCCGCGCCCGCGCGTGCGCTGCGGCGGGCCCGAGCTTGGCGCGTCGCCAGGTGGCCTTGGAAGACCCCCTTGCGGGCCGCAAGGCGGGGCTCGGGCTTCTGTGTGATAAAATCGTCAGGAAAGGCTGGGCCGAGCGCTCGCTGCAAAGCGGCGTTGAACCGTTAAACGTCGAAGAAGCCGCCAGGGGTCTCGACTCGCTGGCCCTCTGGGCAGCCGAGAACCAGTTCGATCCCAAGGTGCGTTCCGCTGGCCGGTTTTGTGGCTCGTGCGCGCGTTCCGCCGTGCAAGCGCAGTCAACTAACGCGGTCGCGACGACTGCGGGGGCGCGCAGGCAAGGCACCGGCGCGGGTTCCACGCGACAGGAATCAGGCCGGCGCGGCCAACCAGCCCAGTGGGGTAACTCGTGGAAGGCGCAGAAGTTGGGCAGCTCCTGGGTTGCTCAGGAGAGGCCCGCGGAGGACGACGGGGCGCGCAGGCACGGGGCACCTCCGCGCCTGGTCAAGTAGGCCGGGCAGCAACCGGCAAGGACGGCTTGCGCAGGTCGTGCGAAGCCGCGACGAGCAACACATTGAGCGGGCCAACCACGCAGCGTGCGGTTCCGGGATGCTTATCCCCATGCGCTGTCACTTGCCATTGGTGACCGGCTGCGCCCGCGCGTCGCGGTACGCGGTATTCTTCTGCTTATCATAGCAAAGGGTGGCCCGTATGGTTCGCATTCTGTCGCGCGCAGTGTCGCGAGTTGGCGCGCCCAGTCACGTTC
>CAUYUJ010014593.1:60000-73950 GCA_963575745.1 Prorocentrum cordatum
TTGTTATTGCAAGTCATAAGTCGACAGTAGCGGGGGAAGCGTCCCGCCGGCGTCGCAGAGCGCGACGGCGGGCGGCTGCATGACCGCCCGCCGCGCGCCGTTCCGTCGGGCGGGCCTGGCTCCCGCGCGGGCTTGCTCGCATGCCGCGCGGCCGTACGTCGGGGTCCTCTCCTGCTCTCCTCACCTCTGCGCGCGGTCGTGTCGTCTCCACTCTGCCGCCTGGCGGCGGGGCGGGATATCAAGTGCCCGGTCATGCATGTGGCGCCCTACCTGCCCATAGTGGCACTCTGGGGGTAGGGCGTCCGCCCAGGGTGCCTCCGCTGCTTGCCATAGCGCAGCTTTGGTTGACCTCTGGGGCGACGCGCGGCGTGTCCGTTCGCCATAATGCGGCGGACACGTCCGCGGTCGCGGTTTCGTTTTCTCCCTCCCACCACCCTCGAGGGGAGTATGGTACCCATGTGCTTCGGCCGGCGCCCTGACGCGCCACCCGCCAGCGTCGGTCGACGTGGCGGGTCGGCAATTCGGCTCGGGGGGGCGTCCGGCCGCGGCCTCACCCAACGCTGATTGGGTGCCGTCCTTCCCTCTTGGGTGGCATCGCTGAACGTCGCCGCAATGGAGACTTATGAGTAGCTTTGAATAGTCCTCCTGTAAAGGGACATGCCAGACTTCCGGTTCACCCCACTTCGCGCCCACGCGCCCCGCGATTTCCCTCGCGCCCTCGCGCAACACCCGCTGGTGAAGTGCAACACTCCCGCCCACACCGCGACGAGCGAAGAAAGATCATCTTTCGGGGGCGCGCAAACATGGATCAACGATCCATGGACTTGGCGCGCGGTCGCCAAATCCATGGATCGGAGGAGGTGCCCTCCCCAAAATGTTGCCGGCGCCTCCTCGCTCGGCGGCGGAACTCTGCGACTCCCCACGGAAACGGGACCCGTCGCTAATCCACACCCCCTTGATCCAAGTTTCGGGGTCCACCAAAGGGGAGGGGACCCTGAGGGGGGGTGAATCCGATCCGCTGGTGTATCGAATTTCAAAAAAACGATGTCCCCCACGCGCCCCGATTGTCGACGCCTCTCGGGTTCCGGCGGCGGCCGATGCGCCAGCGGACACAACTCCCCCCCCCTTGTGCCCCCTCCCCTTTGCGAGGTCCCGAATTTTTGCGATCGCCTGGATCTTCGCACGCCTGCGGGCGACCTGTACAAGACCAGTCCTCCCCCGTCTCGCGCTCCGCCCCTGTGTCCCCCCCCCCCCCTCCCTCCTCCTCCTCCTCCTCCTCTCCTCCCTCCTCCTCCTCCTCCTCCTCCTCCTTCCCTCTCTCCTCCTCCTCCTCCCTCCTCTCCTCTCCTCCTCCCTCCTCCTCCTCCTCCTCTCCTCCTCCTCCTCCTCCTCCCTCCTCCTCCCTCCTCCTCCTCTCCTCCTCCTCCTCCTCCCTCCTCCCTCCTCCCTCCTCCTCCTCCTCCCTCCTCCTCCTCCCTCCTCCCTCCCCCTCCTCTCTCCTGCCTCTTTTTTCCTCCCTCCCCTCCTCCCTCCTCCCTCCTCCCTCCCTCCTCCCTCCTCCCCTCCCTCCTCCCTCCTCCCTCCTCCCTCCTCCCTGCTCCTCATCCTGTTCCGTCCTGCTCCTGCTCCTGCTCCTGCTGCTGCTCCTGTGCTCCTGCTGCTCCTGCTGCTCCTGCTGCTCCTGCTGCTGCTCGGCTGCTGCTGCTGCTGCTTCCTCCTCACTCCTCCTCCTCCTCCTCCCCTCCTCCCTCCTCCTCCTCCCTCCTCCCTCCTCCTCGCTCCCTCCCTCCTCTCCTGCCTCCTTTTTCCTCCCTCCTCCCTCCTCCCTCCTCCTCCTCTCCCTCCTCCCTCTCCTCCTCCTCCTCCCTCCTCCTCCTCCCTCCTGCTCCTGCTCCTGCTCCTGTTCCTACTTGCTCCTCTGCTCCTGCTGCTCCTGCTCTTCCTGCTGCTCTGCTGCTGCTGCTCCCTCCTCTCCCTCCTCCTCCTCCCCCTCCCTCCTCCTCCTCCCTCCTCCCTTCCTCCTCCTCCCTCCTCCCTCCTCCTCCCCCCTCCTTCTCCCTCCCTCCTCCTCCCTCCTCCTCCCTTCCTCCTTCCTCCCCCGTCCTCTCTCCTCCCTCCTCCCTCCTCCTCTCTCTCCCTCCCTCCTCCCTCCTCCCTCCTCCCTCCGAGGTTGCCAGAGGTTGCCAGAGGTTGTCTCCCCTCTCGGGATGCCCACGGCTCTCCGCGCCACTCTGGGGCCCCTGGGGCCCCCTTGGCCCTCGGGGCCCGTGTGCTTCGTGCCGAGCACGGTGGAGACATGGCCACGAGGAAGACGATCAAGAACACGAGCTGCTTCGCCGAAGACCCAAGGCTCCATGGAGGTACCCAGCACGAAGAACACTCCAAGGTGGAGAGCCCCTGCTACGAAGGACTGAGGGGTCCGGGGCACCCCTCCGGAACTACTTAGGGTTGTTCTTAACCCCCTTGCCAACTGTAGAGCTGGAGAACGTGTAGCTTGTAGCATCCAAATCGGCCCTTGAGCCGATCGGAACAACAACTGCAGAGAAAACTCTAAAAGGCCGCAGATGGCTGTTGGAACGCCGGGAGGGCTGGAAGGGCTGGCCAACTCGAGATACCCAGCCACCCCCCCCAGACTTCCTTGCGCGATTTCTTATCGCCCAAAGCCTTCAGCATTGAAGCACGACTGTTCGGGTCCCACTTGATGGAGCCGCTGCCCTCCTGCGGGTCGAGGATAAAACGCGCACAATGCACATGGGTGCAAACAAATGCTAAGACGACAACACACAACACGGCAATCCCAGAATTTCAGACGCGATCGGCAACACTCCAGAACGAGGAGACGCCCGCGCACGCCTCGTCATGCACGTCCTCTTCCACGTCCTCCCCGTACTTCCCAAAACATTCCAGAACGCTTTGGAAGAAGTCCTGAACACCTATGTATCAATGCATTCCCGAGCGGGTGGCGGGGATGGACCAGCGTACTTTGAACACATATCTGGGCCAGTGGTATGTGGTGGGAATTCGGCGGATCATTAGCCTCCTGCGGCTGCAGCCAAGGAGAACGGTCAGCGAGAAACGTTTGGAGCCCGAGAGGCGCTCCTTACGTGTTCTGCCAAGGTCCTGCAGAAGATGTAAAACAGAAACTGCGGGAAAGAGATTGCTTCGCTTCTGACTCAAGGCGCATTATGCCAAGGCTTCGACACCAGTGCCCGTACACTGGCGCGCAAGCGGGAGGACGATACAGGCTGGACGAGGCACACGCAACTCGCACGACTTCGCCGCTGTATAATCAGGGCGCCCTTCTCGGCCGTCCTGGGGGACTTCGGGGGCCACGTTGTGCGCTGATCCCTCCAATGAAGCGGCCGTCAACGCAGCACCGGCGTGCTTCTGGGAACGTCCGGGCGAGGCGTGAGGGAGCAAGGTGAGAACGCAAGGCTCTCGGGCGTCCAAATTGCAACAAGCAGCCCGCAAAGTGCGACGATTGAAGGGGCCCGGGACGTACATATACATAGGTACAACTCACAGGATCCCCAATATTTTCGATTGCTGTATGGATCGTCGTTTTCCCCCCACTTCCCATATTCTATTACATTTCCAGGGATCGACGATTATTTGTGTCTGAGTCTATGTTTCCCTCCTGAAGGATGCAAAGTATTCCTGGCAATGCGCATCAGCCGTAAGGCTCACTGGGGTACTCCAAATTTGTGTACTAGGAAGTGCGTCGAAACGTGGAAACAGGAAAGAGGGTCACGAGCACGAACACCTTCGCAGAAAACCAATATCAGCCAGCGTTGACTCCAAATAGATAGGAGGACAGGAGGAGGACGAGAAGAGGACTGGAGGAGGACGAAAGGAGGATGGGAGCAGGACGGGAGGAGCAAAATCAAGCAAGCGCAAGCAAGCAAGCGGAAGCAAGCAAGAGCAAGCGAGCATAGGCATAGGCATAGGCGTAAGCATACGAGTTAGGGGGGAGGCATAGGCATAGGCATTGCCATATGAATTAGGGGGGCATAGGAATTAGGGGGGGAACGGACCAATTAGTAGGGTTTAAGTTGGAACTCCTATAGGGCAAGCCTATTTGGATAATAAAACCCCATACAGATACCCCAAAAACAAGAAGCGCGCAGAGCTGGTGGGAAAGCAGAGAACGGCTGCGGAGGAAGGATGAGGATTGGCGGCGCGCACGGAGGGGGGAAGGCGTCTTGAGAGGCTGCTTCCTGGAAGGCGCCAGCCTTACATCCGTAGACAAGGCCCGCGCCTTCTATGAGCCATGGGTGCATCTCAGAAGCCCTCCCCCTCCCCCTGCCCCATCTGCGCGTGGCCAAGAGGAAGACGCCCGACCGCCGAGCGTCGGCTGGTGAGGGGCGCACAGGCGGCGTGGAGAGCATACACGCGAAGGACAGAAGGGTGCTGCTACAAGACCAGGATTTGCTCTCAACCCTCGCGCCAGGTGCACTCCACGTGCGAGACAAGTGCAGAGTGAACGTTTTCTTATTCGGCATCATTTCGACATTGGGCGTAAGGAGGGGGGCGAGGGGGGGGTCTGGCTCCAGACCTCTGCGTAGCGCGACTGTTTGCAACAGCGCGTCCTGTGGGGGGGAGGCTCTGCCTGCTCGGAACAGGCGCCGAAAAGCAGCTAAGTTCTACTCCATGGGCGGGGAAAGGGGGTGCGAGGACCCGCGCCGATCGGCAAAGCAATGAATCAGAAAACGATCACCAACTGATTCTGCCCTGCAGGTGCTTCGATTCCCTGTGCCTCCGCGTCGCCTATTCTCCCTTACCCCCGAACTTCTCATCGTCTCCTCCTTCTCCTTCTCCTCCTCCTCCCGCCTCACTCTGCATCACAAACCCTTCTCCTGATGTCGACGACGGGGGCCGCCGCGACCGAATAAACACCCACGATCCAAGAAAGACCGTCGGAACCCACTGTACTCGGCACAAGCCACACTGCAACAAAACACGGCACCACACACGCACGGTACCACGCACACAGAACCTTTACTCCAGAGGCACGAACATGTTGAGGCGTGAGCTCCTTGCGCTTCTCCTCGCCGCGCAGCTTTACGATTTGCTCGTACCTCGTGGCGCATGAGAAGCCAACTGCGCACGAACGAACCATCGTATCACAGAGCCTTCACATGCACTGGGCTCAAGTAACAAGTACGCGTATGAACCGTATCATTAAATACGTCGCATGCTGGAAGGTCATACGATATTGCGCTGCCGTGCAACATCGCGTATTGTACAATATCGCACTGTGATGTGCATCATTGTAATCCACCTACTCTGCACGACTGTTCCGTATGGAACTATACTGCGCTACCTGTCGCTTACATTCATGCATGCGCGTGCGGATATGCGCGAAAACGTTAACTCGCGCGTGAATGCGCGCCTACATCTACGCTGTTCGCACACGAATGTAGACAATGGCACGCATGCGTGCTGGTACGGTCCCATCCGTTTCTGGCTTATGCGTGCGTGCTTGCGCGTTGGCGCAAACGCGTAGGTGCGTAGGTCCAGTCCGCTGGCCTCCACTTGCTGGGGGTGCCAAGGCGCGCGATGTGTGGCTGTCCCCCCTTTGCCCTAGCCACTCCCCCGCGTGGAGGGCTGGGGTGAGGGGGGGCGCGATCTCTGAGAGAGTGATTCAAAGGGGCCTAGGGACACACACATAAATATTAGCAAATTTCAAAATGTCCCATATTCGGTCATATTTTCTGGGTTCTCGTCTTCCGCCCCACTTCCTATATTTTCCATGTTTTCCTGGAATCGACGATTCATTGTGTCTGTGTGTGCGTGTGTGTGTGATTTTTCCATCCTGAACGAGTTCTGCCTGCCCTTCGCTGGGAGAAGCTGTAAGCCGCGAGCCCCCCCCCCCCCTGGCCCCCAAACGTCCTCATGTACTCCCCGTCCTGCCCCGCCCCCTCCCCCTGTGGCACCCCTCCCCCCTCTGCCCCTTGCCGAGGACGAGGGGGAGGAGAGCGGGGGGATCGTTTTTTTGGAGGGAGAAGATGGGAGCGGACCGCAAGATTCAAGAACCACCGTCGTAACGCGAATGCCAGTTGCGCCACTTGAAAGCCGTTTCCTTCCTCACCAAAAGTGTGGAAACAAACAGGGAGCGGGGGATCGTGGAAAGAACTGTGCTTCACCATGCAATTCGAAGGAACGTGCGGTTGTTAGGTCGGGCATTTCCTCCTACAGGTGGACTTTGGGCGAAAGCTAACCAAATAGCCAAACACTTCTCAAAACGAGTCAAACATAGTAGAAAAACATCGTCCCAAAACTATGTTTCACTAGTTCGAAGACTCCTCCTGTAGAGGGTCACGCCCGACTCGCTGCTGATGCCCCCTCCCATCCTCCCTGGCCTCCTTCTGGAGAGGGGGGCGACGAGGCCCCCGACGGGTTCCCCAGGGGGCGCCTGCACGGCGCCAAGAGGGGGCCCAGAAGGCACGTGGCGAGAAGCTCGCCGAACGCCCGCCGATCCCCGCTTGCCGGACGTGCAGCTCGGGGGCGCGCAAACATGGATCAGCGATCCGTGGACTTGGCGCGCGGTCGCCAGATCCATGGATCGGGGGAGGTGCACTCCCCAAAATGCGGCCGGTGCCGCCTCGCTCGGCGGCGGAGATCAGCGATTTCCCATGGAAACGGGACCCGCCGCTAATCCTCGCCCCCTTGATTTATTTTTACGATCGCCTGAGAAGCGGCGTGTGAGAAATTTGGCTGTCCCCCTCCCCGTTTCGCCATGCCCCCAGGGCCCAGAATTGCATTTGCGGGGGGAGTGCCCGAGCTCATCGGCGCTCCTTCTGGTCCCCAAGGAAGTAGGTGTCCCAAGACAAGCCCAGACAACCCCAAAAGGCCCCCATGACGGGGAGCACAATTTCGGAGACGGCCCAAGGGCGCTCCGATGCGCTCAAGATAGCCCCCAGCAGCTCAGAAGACTCCCAAGACGGACCACGAGCTCTCCAAGAGGGCCTCCAAGGAGGTCCCCAAGAGGCCTACATCGCTGATTTCTTGTAGAATTTTGTACTATTTGAAATATCTGGCCTCTCAAGTCTTCCGACGCTCCAATGCGGCCCAAGAATGTCCCAATATTATCGTCCTGGAAATCCCCAAAGAGGTCCCGCAAAGACTTACATCGTTGATTTTCGGTTGGGTTATAAACGATCGGGGTTCTCGGGTCTTCTAAGGTTCCCGAAGCGCCAATGCGGCCCCCAAGCGCTCCCCAAATCGCACAAATATTGCCCAAGAGGATCCCAAGAGAGCCCCCAGACAGCCCAATACAGCCTCCAGATAATTCAAAAGGCCCCAACGCAGCCCAATACAGGCTCAAGAGTGCCCCAAGGGAGACCCAAATGGGGGAACACGAAACGACATTTCGAGCCAGACCTTGCCGTTGTCCTCATCCTCCGCCCCCTCATTTTCATCTGTACTACTCTCGCCGTTGCCGTCGTCGTCGTCGTCGTCGTCGTCGTCGTCGTCGTCGTCGTCGTCGTCCCCAACACGACCCAATGATGGCACAAGGGGCCCCCAAAATGTCTCCAAGACGGCTTTACAGACCTCAAAGACGACCTTAAGCGCCCAAAGAAGGACCCACGACTGCCCAGAGAGGGCGCCGAGCCTGCGAAAGCCAAAAGGTTCGTCACAGGCTCCCAGAAGCCCCAAGAAGCCCCCCCAAGAGGCCCCAGGAGGCGCACAAGAGGCCCCAGCCCCCCAAAAAAACCCTCAAAGCCCCCAAGAAAATTCCAGGAAGCCCCAGCAACCCCCCATGCATGCCTCGAGACGGCTGCTCCTCGTCTGCTTCTTCCTCCTCCTCCTCCTCCTCGTCCTCCTTCTCCCTCTTCCCTTCCTGTCTCTTTCTCTCCCAAGTGCTCCCCCGAGGGGTCCCACAACGGCCGCGGAAACACATCGTCCAACAGCTGGGCCAGACTGCGACCCATCGTTTGGCCGCATGGGCGCTTCCAAAAGACAGGGGGAGGAGGTGATTCGCCGTAGGAGTCTTGGATCCGCCGCCACCTGTTGATTTGTCCCAACCATCCTGTGGTGTTGGGTCCCCGTTTGAAGGAGACGGTCCCCGCGTTCTCCTCCCTTCCTCCTTCCTTCCTTCCTCCTCCTCCCGCTCCCTCATTTCTTGGCCCCGTAAGAACCACCACCGAACGCGTCATCCACAGCCCAGCGCAGCATTTCGTGGCCCCATAAAGAGCTCCACCGAAGGCTCCGGTGGGACCGCCCGCATGCGTCTCCCACCACTAAATACAACGCTTCGTGGCCCCATCGGGGTTCCACCGAAGGCCCCAGTGGGACCGCCCGCGTGCGTCATTCACCACCCAGCACAGCATTCTGTGGCCAGCCCCATAAAAAGGGGGCTCCACCGAAGGCCCCAGTGGGACCGCCGTCATGCGTCATCCACCACCCAGCACAGCGTTTCGTCGCCCCATAAAAAGGGGGCTCCACCGAAAGCCCCGGTGGGACCGCCCGCATGCGTCATCCAGCACCCACCCAATACAGCGCTTCATGACCCCATAGGGAGCTCCAAAGAATTCCCATTGGGACCGCCCGCGTGCGTCATCCACCACCCAGTACAGCAGTTCGTGGCCCCATAGGGAGCTCCACCGAAAGCCTCGGTGGGACCGCCCGCATGCGGCATCCACCACCCAATACAGCGCTTGGTGGCCCCATAGGGAGCTCCACCGAAAGCAGTGGGACCGCCGGCGCGCGTCGTCCACCACCCAGCACAGAATTTCGTGGCTCCATAGGGAACTCCACCGAAGGCTCCAGTGGGACCGCCCGCGTGCGTCACCCACCACCCAATACAACGTTTAGTGGCCCCATAAAAATGCTCGACCGAAGGCCCCGGTGGGACCGCCCGCATGCGTCATCCACCACCCGGTACAACGGTTCGTGGCCCCATATGGGGGCTCCACCGAAGGCCCCAATGGGACCGCCCGCATGCGTCATCCACCACCCAGTACAGCGTTTCGTGCCCCCATGAGGAGCTCCACCAAAGGTCTCCGTGGCGGAACTCGCATGGCGGCCCAGTGGCGGAGTTCGCAGGGCGGCGACTTTCGATTTCTGGAAGTTTTTCGTCGTATTCGAAGTGTTGAAGCCGCTTTCGGGCCGCGCATCCTGGGCGGGAACCAGCCTGCTCGCTCTCTCTCTCTCTCTGCGCGCGTCGCTGGGACCCTTTCGGGGCGACCAGCGCGCGTCGCGGGGACTCCGTGCGGCGCTGCACCCGCAGCCTTGGACGTGGGCGTGCACGGGCAAAGAGGCAAAAAAAAACGGGAAGGAAGCGGCCGCGATCCTCGTGAGAGGTGCACTGACATGGGCGTCGACATTTTTGCATGTAGACTCACGCGCGCGCGCACTCATCTACAATCAGACTCGCTCGCTCTCAGTCTCTCGCACACAGGCCTGTCGTCTTTGCTCGCGTTGTGTGCCCCGCCACGCGTGTCGGCACGCCCCCCCCACACGGTTCGTGGCCCCATAGGGAGCGCGGGCGAAGATGATAGTCATAATTGCGGTATTCACAGCTGCATATGGTTGGGTCCTTCGCCAGGCTAATTTATCAAATCGGTGTTGGCGTGTCGAAAACAGTGGAGGCCAGTCCACAAGAAACCTTTCACAAGAAACCCAACCCTGAGACCCCAGGACGTCCATGGATGTTTAGTGTGGGAGCGTCACGCTTTCCATGGCAAAACCATCGAAACCCAAGAAATCCAGGGCACCCTGGATGCAAGCAGGGTGTTTCTTGGCATGGGTCTCCACTGTATCTGCTTGTTCGAACTATCTTTTAAACGATTCCCACTTTTGGTCTCAGCCGATTCCGACGGCCGCCCAGAGGAGGCGCGCAAAGACCAAACAATCCTCAAAAACAATCTCTCCGAGACGACCGGGAGGGCCTCCAAGACGGCCAGGATGGCCTCCAAGACGGGTCCAAGCTGGTTCCAAGGTGCCCTCCTCACGGCCCCAAGAGGTCACCCAAAAGCCCATTCAGAAGCCCCCCAAAGGTCCCGGAGAGGCTCCCAGGAAGCTCCCCAGAGGCCTTCTTCTTCCTCCTCCTCTTCCTCCTCGTCCTCCCTCTCATCCTCCTTCCTCTTTCTCTCCCAGGTGTTCCACACGGGGTTCCACAACGGCTGCGGAAGCACATAGTCCACTAGCTGGGTCAGTCTTGGGCCTGATGGTTGGCCGCACTGGGGTTTCCAAACAACGGGGGGGGCGGCGGTGATTCGCCGTAGGCGTCGTCGATTTTGACCCATCTGCAAGCTCGTCCCAACACCAGCTGTATGCTGAAGTGCGATAACTATTTGTGCATAATGCCCAACATGCCAGATCAACATGTACTGGCGGATTACCTTTCCCCACACATGGCGCACTTCTTGCGCATCTCGTCAAACTGCTTCTCGTCGCCCCCCTTGTCGGGGTGGAGCTGCATGGACTGACATCGGCGTCGCATCAATCTAGGAATCAAACCGAGAAAAAAAACGGCAGCAGGCACTCCGGGGCGTCGAAGGAAGCCAAGCGAACTGAGTGGCACACTAATTATCAATTGCCACAATGACTGTCGTATCCAACCTTGGGCAATACACATGATTGTATCGACAAGCGCTGGCAACCACATGCGAACCTGACACCTGCGAATCCGCTAAACACGCGGGCCTGAAAGCCGCTGCCCTACCAAATATCGGCCAATCGGTACTGGCTCATACCGTACCGCGCCATCCGGCCGCGGCTACCGCACCAAATAGTACCGTACTGACCACAATGCCAGACGATACCGCATCGACCATCTTACTGGACAGTAGCTTGGGAAACCCGAAATGGGTACGGAAACAAAAGGTATGATGCCCAACAACACATGCTGTCTGAAACTGACAACCGGCCGCTGTTTGGTAGGAACCTCCTGCCTCAAATCGACAACGCCCACAACGGCACCGACAACGAGCCCTGTTCAAAACGGACAGGCTCCGGAATTGCTGTCAGTCTTCGTTAAGACGAGGCCAGAACGAGGATCAATCAAGGTGATAATGCATCGATAATCTCTGAGATCCGCCGGCTCTGAAAGATGTCTCGAGCGCCGCGGCCTTCTCAGAGAACGTTCCGAACGCTCTGGGAGCGTTCTGGAGCGCTCTGGAACGGATTTATCCTCGTCCTGGCCCCGTCCGATCCGTTCCCCTTCTCTCCGTATCCATCTCGATCATACCGAGTACCACCACCACGGATCGACCCTTTGACATGCTTACCACCTCCAAGAGGTACTCCGTGACATGTGCATTTTGCCGTTGCAGAGGGCTTGCCGCCCAGAAGGTTGTTTGAGTTCTCAAGAGAAAAAATCAGATCAGGCTACAGTACCAGCCGAGGAGGAGAAGGAGGAGGAGGGGGAGGAACCGAAGAGGAGGGGGAGGAGGACGAGGAGAGGAGAAGGACTGGGTGGATGGCTGTACGTGGTCATACAATTCACAAAACAGCCCCCTCCGACAGTCCCAAGGGGTGTCATCGACACCAACCCCCACAGTTCGAACGGTGGAGCGCCGACACCCCTCCGACACACCAAATGGGGGTCCAACGAGTGGCTCCCGACACTGCCGCGACACTTCCGAAGGGGGGTCCCCGACACCTCCTCCAAAGATTGTGGGGGGGGTCAACCCCTTGATTTTCAACTCCCCCGGGTGGATCACGAAAACGCGTGATATTCAGCACCAGCAATCGGTCGTTTTGGATTTGCCCGGGGAAGCTTCAGATCAATGAAAAAACAGGTTTGGCGCGTCGTCGTCATAGTATTCGCTTCACTGTGGGGCTGTCGGGGAGCTGTCGGTGGGACCGTCGGGGAGCTGTCGGTGGGGCTGTCGGCGAGGCTGTCGCGGGGCTGTCGGGGAAGCTGTCGGGGAGCTGCCGGGAATCTATCGGAGGGAGTGTCGGGGGGCTGTCGGGGAGGGGTCGGAGGTGTCGGGGGCGTGTCGGGCGAGGATGGGGCCGAAGACAGCCTCCTCCTCCTCCTCCTCCTCCTCCTCCTCCTCCTCCCTATCCTCCTCCTCCCTATCCTCCTCCTCCTCCTCCTCTCCTCGCCTCCTCCTCCTCCTCCTTCCTCCTCTGTCCTACCCCCCCCCCCCTCCGCCAGCCTCCCACCACCTCCCTCCTTTCCTCCTTCCTCCTTCTCCTTCCTCCTTCTCCTTCCTCCTCCTCCTCCTCCTCCTCCTCCTCCTCCTCCTCCTCCTTCCTCCTCCCCTCTCCATCACTCCGCATGGCCGCCCCCCTCCTCCTCCTCCTCCTCCTCCTCCTCCTCCCTCACCTGCATCTCCTCCTCCGCCGCTCCGACGCCGCCGCCATCCGCCTCCTCCTCCTCCTCCTCCTCCTCCTCCTCCTCTCTCCTCCTCCTTCCCCCTTCTCACTCCCCCCCCCTCCTTCCTCACTCCTCCTCCTCCTCATCCTCCGCCCTCCCTTCCTCCCTCCCTCCATCCTCCCTCCCGCCCTCACTCCCTCTCCCTCCCTCCTCCTCCTCTCCTCCTCCTCCTCCTCTCCTCCTCCTCCTCCTCCTCCTCCTCCTACCTCCTCCTCCTCCTCCTCCTCCTCCTCCTCATCCCCTCCCTCATCCTCCTTCGTCCTCCGCCTCCTCCTTCTCCTTCCTCCCCTCCTCTCCTCCCCTCCTCCCCCTCCTCCTCCTCCTCCTCCAGTCCTCCTCCTCCTCCTCCTCCTCCTCCTCTTCCTCCTCCTCCTCCTCTCATCCTCCTCCTCCTCGGTCCCATCCTCTCCCTCCTTTCGCCCATTGGCCCCTGGAGGAGGAGGAGGATAGGGAGGTGGAGGAGGAGGAGGGAGGAGAGGAGGAGGAGGAGGAGGAGGAGGGGAGGAGAGGAGGAGGAGGAGGAGGAGGAGAAGGAGGAGGAGGAGGAGGAGAAGGAGGAGGAGGAAAAGGAGGAGGAGGAATCCGCCAACCTCCTCATCTTTCCCCCTTCCGGCCTCCGCCCAGACGGCGGAGGAGGACGATGATGACGCGGAGGAGGAAGAGGAGGAGAGGGAGGAGTTCCAGGAGGAGGATGGGGAGGCGGGCGGGGGGCGGATGGCCAACCCCATTCCTTCTCCGTCACGCCACTGTCGTGTGTTCGGTGTGTCGTCGGGACGTGCCGATGGTGCTGCTGTCAGGGGGGGGGGGCGGTCGGGGGCCTGGCGGGGCTCCGTCGGGAGATGCGTCGGCGTGGTGTCGGTAGGATTAAGATAGGGCGCGTTGGGGAGGGGTGGCAGGGGCGTTGGTGGATTGGATTGTCAATGAGACTGTCGGGGAAGCTGTCGGCTGGAATGTATGCCGGATAGCATGTTGCTGTTGGGGCGCTGTCGGATGCGGTCGGGCGGAGTGTCGGCGACTGTCGGTGGAGCGGTCGGGGGTGGGGGGCTGGGGGGTTGTTGGCGGTGTCGGTGAGGCTGTCGGGGGCTGTCGGTGTGCCTGTCGGGGGCTGTCGGTGCGACGGTCGGTGGGGCTGTCGAGGACTGCCAGTTACTGTCGGCGGGACTGTCGGGGGGGGTGGGCGGGCTGTCGGGGAGCTGTCGGTGGGATTTTCGGAAGCTGTCGGTAACTTGTCGGGGGGGACTGTCGGGAGTTGTCGAGGAGCTGTCGGGGGCTGTCGGGGGGCTGTCGGTGGGGCTGAGTGGGGCTGTCGGTGGGGCTGTCGGGGTGATGTCGGGGGGCTGTCGGGGAGCTGTCGGGGGGGCTGTCGGTGGGGCTGTCGGGGGGCTTTCGGTGGCGCTCTCAGGAGACTGCAGGAGCTGTCGGAGGGACTGCCAGTGGGGTTGTCGGGGAGCTGCCGGTGGAGTCGTCGGGGGGCTGTCGGTGGGACTGTCGGGGTGCTGTCGGGGGGACTGTCGGAGGGACTGTCGGGGAGTTGTCGGGGAGCTGTCGGGAGGTGTCGGGGGCGTGCCAGGTGTGTGTCGGGGGGGTGTCGGGGAGGGTGTCGGGGGGGTGTCGGGGGG